>JAVTVY010027057.1:0-104316 GCA_036873755.1 Hanleya hanleyi
TCACAGCAAAACAAATTGAAATATCAAACACCATGTTTTATTATTTAACGCACTGTCACATTAGGTACAAGTGTTTACTGAGCTCAAGTCAACGATCAGCATGTAGACATAGAGAGTATGTGCGGCATCTTATGGTATTCATCAGTGCGCGGGTGACGCATTCAACCGATGGCGGTGGTCGGTCAGCTTGGTAAGGAAGAACGTGACATTGGTGACCTTCTCTACGACCCATTGTATGTTGGGGCGTTGACGATGTGCCCATCTCAAGGGTTCCACGGTGTCCAGTATCTCCAGCATCGTCTCTAGTGACCTCTGGTTAATGATGGTGAGCGGTTGGTCAAACACATGGCTGTTATTACTGGCCTAATAATACCGTAACTGGTCCGTCTTTTTGTGACGTAAGATGTACCCGAAAGCGACATTCAATTTGAAGGCCGTAGTTTGATCTTTGAATATGGCTTCTACGTAGCTGCGTAGACGGGTGAGGTGGGTCAGTGGGAAATTGTAGATATCTGGAATGGGGCGATCACGGTGGAAAATGTGCCGTATCATGGGCCATTGGCGCCGATCGATGTCATTCACTGGATGGGCGTCCTGTAACGGATCGCTGGGAATATCCACTGCATCTTCCAGAAAATGTCCGATGTCGTCAGGCGTATGACTGGCAACAGCAATGCTAGGGACTGGCTGGATACCTAGACTCTTCTGAACTGTGGGTATAGGCGGGCTCTCCGTGATCGCATTACCAGTGGCGTTCGTCTCCCCGGCCTTATCTTCACTGGGTCTCACCTTCCGCGGCTCCTCTTCAGTAGGAAGTTGTCGCCCAAGCCGTAGAGACGGACCATGAATCAAACGCTGATGCCGTCTTAACTGATTGCGTCGTTTGAAGAGTTGACCACATTCATTACATTGTTCATTCGCGCCCTCGTGGAGTGAGCGTTCGTGGCGCACTAACTGATCCTCCCGATTAAATGACCGTACGCAGGTTATACAAGTATACTGTGCATCGTTGTGGGTGGAGGCCTCGTGGCGTCGTAAATTATCTAGACGAGTAAACTGCTTCTGGCAAGTTGTGCAAGTGAACATCTTGGTGGTTGACAGAGTGTCTGATGAAACGGCAAGGCCGCTTCCCTTTTATAGCACGCTAGCTAGTGGGTGGGTGGTGGTGGGTGGCGGGTGCAAGATGGCCGCTGTGGTGGGTGGTGGTGGGTGGCGGGTGCAAGATGGCCGCTGTGGTGGGTGGTGGTGGGTGGCGGGTGCAAGATGGCCGCCGGTGTGAGTGAGTGCAAGATTATGGTATCTGCTAAAAAAATTTTTCCATGCACACTGTATAGTGTTGTGTTACCATTGCCCAAGGATAAAAAAAATCCTAGTTTTATTTCGATAAATCCGTTACAATTTTCAGGGTGATATTATAAGGGTGTAAGCCGTAGTCTTGACGTATTTTTAGCCAGGAAAACCGATTTATTTCCCAGTGTACCGGGTTTTTCACACTACCACACCATAACCTTATGGGTTTAAAATCGCTAAAATTATTAAAATACCGGCTTAGTTTAGCGCTATGCTGGTAAATTTTTTTAAATACTACACTATGAATTGCCTGAGTTCAATTGGAAATAAAGGGCGAAAATTTATCTGAGATAATTTTTCTGTCATAATTAATTCTTGGTCGAGTATCAACTATTCAGATATTACGGAAAGTACTGTTGTTATAAGGTATTCTTTGTTATATATCAGACACCATCAGCTGATATTTGTAAACAAACGATCTATATTTAGACCCTCACGTGATCTGTTACGTGGCAGCACGCGCTCTTTGATCTTGACGTTCCGCCGTCGTACAGGAAGCTCAAATTGAGACGAAGAATTTAGTTACCATTGCCAGTAAATTGTAAGTTTATTGCGGAAAGAATTGATATTCCATAAATTCCTGCGGGAAATAGGAAGTACACATATAAAAGAATATTGTCTTGACGTAAAAAGTTGGGACATTTCATATTTACGGAGATATGGATTTTTATAACTGAGCCGGTTTTTCGTGTAAACCATCGCAGCGAAAAGGGAAACGGCTGTCATCTTCGTTTTGCTATGTCACAAAAAAGTGCTCGAATTACTTATTTCCAAATGATTTCATGACGAATCCAACTAAGGTTAGCAAGCATACATATCTTACGATATTGTCATGAACTGCCAGCACATAACACGTTCTGGTTGATGAGATCTGAATTTAAGTGTTGTAGCATGTTATTATAACCAGTCTATGATCGAGTGCCACCCCAGTGTCGAGCATTTACATCGTCCAGTTTGCACCAGCAAAAGAAAAATTACGAACGTTCATCGAACGTATGCTGAGCGGCATCGGGGCACCTTCATGTGGTCTCCCGCGGTATATGAATGACTTAGATATGAATGCATGAATTAGTTTGATATAATTTTGTTGGGTATGAACGATTTAAAGTGGAAATATTCCGTACAGGTCTGTTATATGTAACAAACGCTAACAAAAATGGCTGCTCAAGGTCAATTTCCCCGGCTTGCCCGGATAATAACTCCGTTCAAACCACAGCCCCATCTATACGCTTTGGTGCAAGGGAGACAACTCGGACTAGACCAATTCCCAGGCGAAGATGATGTCCCGCTATATTTGGCCTGTATGGGGTATAGGGGTGGTCGTTTTTTTTTATGGCTTTTACTATGAGCTATGAGGTTGATCATGTAGAATACGATGGAAAAAACTATGAAAGTACCGGGTAGGCTTGTATATAGATCCATATAGACCCATATACACTCATATACTGGGATATTAGTATGTATAAATCCATACGGGGTGGACATGTTGGAGTCTAGGTGGAGCACTAGTGGCCCGATTGGGTAGAGTGAGGTCTTATTTTAAAGCTCTCGAGGAAATAAATCAATAAATAAATAAATAAATAAATAAATAATAAAAAAAAGAAAAAAAAGAATGAACATTAACAACCATTTTTTTAATTTTCTACTATTTTTTTTACAATTTTTTTACTCTGCTCTCAGCCAATCAGAAGCGAGTATTTTGACCCGGTGCATTATGGGCCATATCCAAGATGGCGGCACGTATGTTCAAGATGGCGGCACATCCGGTGTCGAAAACTGGCCATTCCGTCGGGATGTGGTCACCTAGTGTCGAAAACTGGTCCTTGTATGGGTCCTGCTAGACGTTTTGACGCCATGATATAGACCGGAGAGAGAGAGAAAACAACAACAACAAGGATGACACATGAGGGAACAACAACAACAACAAGTTTTTTTTTTCATATAGTTTATTTTCCCCTCCATCATAACATACCCACGCTGGGGGAGCCGCGTTGGGTATGTTTACAATTCAAGAAAGACTCTTGTCCAATCAGAGACCGCCATTTGCATCTGTCCTGTTCGTTCCTGTCCGTTAGATGTATTCTTGTCCAATCAGAAGTCGCCATTTCAGAGAGTTCCTTCTTCGGTCATGTTCATTCTGAACCGTTTATTCTAATCATCGTCGGCCAGACCTGGATATTCTTCGGGCAGTATGTCCTGAAACAGTTGTTTGCGCATTCTGATCGCATTTTCCAGGGCCTCGGTGGGTGGTAAACCCATATCCTCTTCCAAGTGACGCTTGGTCTTCATGATGGACCTGTGCGTGGGGTCCCTTTCATTTCAAGCGGTAGTAAGGTATACTGTTCATAGATCGCCATGGCTGTTTTCCTGATGCGGGGGCGCATTTGGGTGTACGTCTGTTGTAAATTATCCTCTCCGGCGTCCTCGATCGCTTCAGCGTGAGTATTGATAGCTGCTGTCACAATACGATCCCAGAAGGTAGGTTCTGCCTCACTTTCCTGGGATGAAGGCTGATTCTCTGAGGTCAAGCTCTCCATATCAGTAGATAGACTGTCAGCCATCTTGGATTCGGTATCAGTCGATGCACTCTCATCAATCTCTGTATCAGTATCTGCCTCAACGGGCTCCTCGGCGTCTTCAGTCCCATGTATATTTTTCTGGTGTCGCATCATATCGTAATGTCTGGTGAACGTGCGTTCACACTCAGAACAAGTATAAGCCATGTTGACGGTTGAACGTCGACTGTGCGTGTTTTGGGAATACGCTCGCTTTTATAGACAGTAACGCCCATCAACGCTTAGCTCAACGCTTCAACGCCCTGGTGAATTAGCTCAGAAGCTCTGATTTCATGGAATTGACACCAATTCATCGAAATGCAGTGACGCCCGTCAACGCCCGTCGTTACGCCTTAACGCTCGTCTCAACGCTTTAACACACTTTCTTAATGCTTTAACGTTGTTTAATGATGCGTTCGAACAAATGTTTCTTTTGTGCTATTGCTCTGACATACGCCGCTTTCCAGTTCATGCCCGAGGTTTTCAACATCGACGCTGTTCTTTCAATTTCCATATGGACTGGGTCCTTATCCAACAATTTCATATGGGTCAGTAAGTCGACATACTGCTGACGTAAAGCCCGTCGTAGTCTGGGTGCCAATCTGTTATGGGCTAAAATTGCAGCTTCCTCTTTCGAATACCCTTTGCGTTGAAACTTGTTTCCTGTGGCCTCCAACATCCCGCCCATCTCGGCGTCCATACTTTCTTTGAACAAATCCTTCCATAGCCTCGAGTTCACATTATGTTCTTCAACCTCGGGTTGGGCCTTCACGGTTGGGTGATATTCCAGGACTGATGGTATGAAGCGGGCCCAGCTCCGGAGCTCCGAGTTCTCTTGTAGCAACGCCCGTCAACGCCCGGTGGTGGCGTCGGAGCTCCGGAGCTCCGAGTTCCATGAGCTTCGGAGCTCCAAGAGCTCCGCGAGCTCGGAGCTCTTGCATATAAACACACACATGCATCTGTGAAAGCTTCATTATACGCCTGGTGTCCGTGGAGATGAGAGCCATCGTTTACGCATGTCATTTGTGTTCGAAGTCATTTTCCACGCCATTTAATCTACGTAGACATATACAGCGAAGCCATCTCAAGGAACGGAGTCCCGATAACGTGCAAATTCAAAGTACGCGCGAGGAACGATCAACACCTACGTCACACACGACAGTATTAGAGCACCCCTATACGATGACGGTGAGCGGCCCTACGGGGTGTGGAAAGACGTCCTGGGTGATGAAGTTCTTAGAGGAAGGTGTGGCAACCCCAGCTCTGACACGTGTTGTTTGGTGTTATAGCCAATGGCAGCCCGCCTACGAAACTGCACGACTACAGAATGTGAGCTTTGTTCCAGGAATTCCTCACGACATAGACGAACCCTATTACTTCGATTCCGAGCAGACCAACGTGGTAGTGCTCGATGATCTGATGAGTGCGGCCAAGGACAATTCGAAAATCGCCGACCTATTCACCAAAGGGTCCCATCATCGAAATCTGTCCGTCATCTATTTGACTCAGAATCTCTTTCCTCAAGGGAAGGCGTCCAGAGATATTGCCTTGAACTGCCAATACTTTGTGTTGTTCTCCAATCCCATTGATAGAGCACAAATCCGTGTGTTTGGTAGTCGAATTTATCCTCAGAACATTGACCATTTTATGTGGGCGTTTCAAGAAGCGACAATTCGTCCGTACGGCTACCTGTTCGTAGATTTAAAAGCCCATACCCCCGAAGATCGTCGGCTGACGACCCACCTGTTACCCAGCGAGGAATCACCTCAACGGCCTATACCCCTACACCATCCGCCGAGTGCACTCCTGGCAGAGCAGCAGCAGAAGCCCACCCCCATACAGCGGGCCCGCTTCATACCATCAGTCCTGGAATATCACCCAACCGTGAAGGCCCAACCCGAGGTTGAAGAACATAATGTGAACTCGAGGCTATGGAAGGATTTGTTCAAAGAAAGTATGGACGCCGAGATGGGCGGGATGTTGGAGGCCACAGGAAACAAGTTTCAGCGCAAAGGGTATTCGAAAGAGGAAGCTGCAATTTTAGCCCATAACAGATTGGCACCCAGACTACGACGGGCTTTACGTCAGCAGTATGTCGACTTACTGACCCATATGAAATTGTTGGATAAGGACCCAGTCCATATGGAAATTGAAAGAACAGCGTCGATGTTGAAAACCTCGGGCATGAACTGGAAAGCGGCGTATGTCAGAGCAATAGCACAAAAGAAACATTTGTTCGAACGCATCATTAAACAACGTTAAAGCATTAAGAAAGTGTGTTAAAGCGTTGAGACGAGCGTTAAGGCGTAACGACGGGCGTTGACGGGCGTCACTGCATTTCGATGAATTGGTGTCAATTCCATGAAATCAGAGCTTCTGAGCTAATTCACCAGGGCGTTGAAGCGTTGAGCTAAGCGTTGATGGGCGTTACTGTCTATAAAAGCGAGCGTATTCCCAAACACGCACAGTCGACGTTCAACCGTCAACATGGCTTATACTTGTTCTGAGTGTGAACGCACGTTCACCAGACATTACGATATGATGCGACACCAGAAAAATATACATGGGACTGAAGACGCCGAGGAGCCCGTTGAGGCAGATACTGATACAGAGATTGATGAGAGTGCATCGACTGATACCGAATCCAAGATGGCTGACAGTCTATCTACTGATATGGAGAGCTTGACCTCAGAGAATCAGCCTTCATCCCAGGAAAGTGAGGCAGAACCTACCTTCTGGGATCGTATTGTGACAGCAGCTATCAATACTCACGCTGAAGCGATCGAGGACGCCGGAGAGGATAATTTACAACAGACGTACACCCAAATGCGCCCCCGCATCAGGAAAACAGCCATGGCGATCTATGAACAGTATACCTTACTACCGCTTGAAATGAAAGGGGACCCCACGCACAGGTCCATCATGAAGACCAAGCGTCACTTGGAAGAGGATATGGGTTTACCACCCACCGAGGCCCTGGAAAATGCGATCAGAATGCGCAAACAACTGTTTCAGGACATGCTGCCCGAAGAATATCCAGGCCTGGCCGACGATGATTAGAATAAACGGTTCAGAATGAACATGACCGAAGAAGGAACTCTCTGAAATGGCGACTTCTGATTGGACAAGAATACATCTAACGGACAGGAACGAACAGGACAGATGCAAATGGCGGTCTCTGATTGGACAAGAGTCTTTCTTGAATTGTAAACATACCCAACGCGGCTCCCCCAGCGTGGGTATGTTATGATGGAGGGGAAAATAAACTATATGAAAAAAAAAACTTGTTGTTGTTGTTGTTCCCTCATGTGTCATCCTTGTTGTTGTTGTTTTCTCTCTCTCTCCGGTCTATATCATGGCGTCAAAACGTCTAGCAGGACCCATACAAGGACCAGTTTTCGACACTAGGTGACCACATCCCGACGGAATGGCCAGTTTTCGACACCGGATGTGCCGCCATCTTGAACATACGTGCCGCCATCTTGGATATGGCCCATAATGCACCGGGTCAAAATACTCGCTTCTGATTGGCTGAGAGCAGAGTAAAAAAATTGTAAAAAAAATAGTAGAAAATTAAAAAAATGGTTGTTAATGTTCATTCTTTTTTTTATTTTTTTTATTATTTATTTATTTATTTATTTATTTCCTCGAGAGCTTTAAAATAAGACCTCACTCTACCCAATCGGGCCAGTAGTGCTCCACCTAGACTCCAACATGTCCACCCCGTATGGATTTATACATACTAATATCCCAGTATATGAGTGTATATGGGTCTATATGGATCTATATACAAGCCTACCCGGTACTTTCATAGTTTTTTCCATCGTATTCTACATGATCAACCTCATAGCTCATAGTAAAAGCCATAAAAAAAACCGACCACCCCTATACCCTATACCCCATACAGGCCAAATATAGCGGGACATCATCTTCGCCTGGGAATTGGTCTAGTCCGAGTTGTCTCCCTTGCACCAAAGCGTATAGATGGGGCTGTGGTTTGAACGGAGTTATTATCCGGGCAAGCCGGGGAAATTGACCTTGAGCAGCCATTTTTGTTAACGTTTGTTACGTTTGTTCTGGGCAGCTGGGTGGATCGAATTATCGATGCTCTCTTTGCCCATATGTGCAATAGAAATTAAAACTAGATATGATTGATCTGTCCATTTGTTTTAACTGCTACTGAAAATTTTTATATATATTATTAGTTTTGAAAATTTTTATGTATGTTATCAGACTGTTCTGTTTTAAATGTCGGACTGACTAGCCTTTGGCTAATGTTTATTGTGTAAATTTTTATCCGACAATAAATAAGATTATCTATCTATCTATAACAGACCTGTACGGAATATTTCCACTTTAAATCGTTCATACCCAACAAAATTATATCAAACTAATTCATGCATTCATATCTAAGTCATTCATATACCGCGGGAGACCACATGAAGGTGCCCCGATGCCGCTCAGCATACGTTCGATGAACGTTCGTAATTTTTCTTTTGCTGGTGCAAACTGGACGATGTAAATGCTCGACACTGGGGTGGCACTCGATCATAGACTGGTTATAATAACATGCTACAACACTTAAATTCAGATCTCATCAACCAGAACGTGTTATGTGCTGGCAGTTCATGACAATATCGTAAGATATGTATGCTTGCTAACCTTAGTTGGATTCGTCATGAAATCATTTGGAAATAAGTAATTCGAGCACTTTTTGTGACATAGCAAAACGAAGATGACAGCCGTTTCCCTTTTCGCTGCGATGGTTTACACGAAAAACCGGCTCAGTTATAAAAATCCATATCTCCGTAAATATGAAATGTCCCAACTTTTTACGTCAAGACAATATTCTTTTATATGTGTACTTCCTATTTCCCGCAGGAATTTATGGAATATCAATTCTTTCCGCAATAAACTTACAATTTACTGGCAATGGTAACGAAATTCTTCGTCTCAATTTGAGCTTCCTGTACGACGGCGGAACGTCAAGATCAAAGAGCGCGTGCTGCCACGTAACAGATCACGTGAGGGTCTAAATATAGATCGTTTGTTTACAAATATCAGCTGATGGTGTCTGATATATAACAAAGAATACCTTATAACAACAGTACTTTCCGTAATATCTGAATAGTTGATACTCGACCAAGAATTAATTATGGCAGAAAAATTATCTCAGATAAATTTTCGCCCTTTATTTCCAATTGAACTCAGGCAATTCATAGTGTAGTATTTAAAAAAATTTACCAGCATAGCGCTAAACTAAGCCGGTATTTTAATAATTTTAGCGATTTTAAACCCATAAGGTTATGGTGTGGTAGTGTGAAAAACCCGGTACACTGGGAAATAAATCGGTTTTCCTGGCTAAAAATACGTCAAGACTACGGCTTACAGCCTTATAATATCACCCTGAAAATTGTAACGGGTTTATCGAAATAAAACTAGGAAATTTTTTATCCTTGGGCAATGGTAACACAACACTATACAGTGTGCATGGAAACAAATTTTTTAGCAGATACCATAATCTTGCACTCACTCACACCGGCGGCCATCTTGCACCCGCCACCCACCACCATCCACCACAGCGGCCATCTTGCACCCGCCACCCACCACCACCCACCACAGCGGCCATCTTGCACCCGCCACCCACCACCACCCACCCACTAGCTAGCGTGCTATAAAAGGGAAGCGGCCTTGCCGTTTCATCAGACACTCTGTCAACCACCAAGATGTTCACTTGCACAACTTGCCAGAAGCAGTTTACTCGTCTAGATAATTTACGACGCCACGAGGCCTCCACCCACAACGATGCACAGTATACTTGTATAACCTGCGTACGGTCATTTAATCGGGAGGATCAGTTAGTGCGCCACGAACGCTCACTCCACGAGGGCGCGAATGAACAATGTAATGAATGTGGTCAACTCTTCAAACGACGCAATCAGTTAAGACGGCATCAGCGTTTGATTCATGGTCCGTCTCTACGGCTTGGGCGACAACTTCCTACTGAAGAGGAGCCGCGGAAGGTGAGACCCAGTGAAGATAAGGCCGGGGAGACGAACGCCACTGGTAATGCGATCACGGAGAGCCCGCCTATACCCACAGTTCAGAAGAGTCTAGATATCCAGCCAGTCCCTAGCATTGCTGTTGCCAGTCATACGCCTGACGACATCGGACATTTTCTGGAAGATGCAGTGGATATTCCCAGCGATCTGTTACAGGACGCCCATCCAGTGAATGACATCGATCGGCGCCAATGGCCCATGATACGGCACATCGTTGACTTGAGCTCAGTAAACAGCTCAGTACATAATGTGACGGTGCGTTAAATAATAAAACATGGTGTTTGATATTTCAATTTGTTTTGCTGTGAACATACTAAACATACCCAGGGCGGCTCCCCCAGCCTGGGTATGATGTAACATTGGGGATAATAAACTGTATAAACTTGCTGAACTTGTTGTTATTCATGACAACCGCTTTCCGCTATACTTGGATGAAATATATACAGAATTCCCTGTCTACGCATGCGCAGAATGATGACAACGGCCGAGCCACTAGTCCAGTCCGATGCCCCTTCACGAATGCTTCACATTGATACCTCATACAACTCCATTGGACCATTAGGGACTCCCCTAGATCCCAAAACGTCTATTTCCATACCCTTGGGCCACCGCGCATGCGCAGAATGCCGATATTTCAATCCCACACACAGCCCATCAGATGCCCCTTCACGAATGCTTCACATTGATACCTCACTCGATCCATTCGGCCCACTCGTGGCTCACCTACATCCCAAAACGTCTATTTCCATACACTTTTCCCACAATTCCCTGCCTGCGCATGCGTAGAATGGTGACAACGCTCGAGCCACTAGTCCAGTCAGATGCCCCCTCGCATAGGCTTCACATGGATACCTCATACAACTCCATCGGCCCATTAGGGGCTCCCCTAGATACCAAAACGTCTATTACCATACCCTTTTCCCACAATTCCCTGTCTGCGCATGCGCAGAATAGTGACAACGCTCGAGCCACTAGTCCAGTCCGATGCCCCTTCATGAATGCTTCACATGGATACCTCATATGACCCTATCGGCTCATTAGTGACTCCCCTAGCTCCAAAACGTCTATTTTCATACCCTTTGGCCACCGCGCATGCGCAGAATGACGTTATTTCAGCCCCACACGCAGCCCATCAAATGCCCCTTCACGAATGCTTCACTTTGATACCTCACTCGACCCCATCAGTCCACTAGCGGTCCCTACAGATTGCCGAACACTTCTACGAAAACCCACGGGTTTGGGACTACTTTCGGTCCGCGGAGGCAGACCGTATCACCGCGGAGAAATACATGCCCCCAAGGTCACGCCCCATTCACCCCAACCGGAAGTGACGTCATACCTGCGCACAACACTCCTGCGCACACCTCCACAAAACCTCCCCATTTTTTTTTCTGCGCATGCGCAGTGAAGCGCTGTTGACTCCATTGACGCTTTGTATACTACTGTGAGTGATGGTTAGTGGAAGATTCGGTCACTAGTAAACAAAGAAAAAACAAGCGCTGGATGAGCGCAAAGACCTCCGTCAAGGCAACAGGGTCCGTAGCGTAATACATCACTGAATAACATACGGCCGGATGCCAAGCTCAATTTTGCATTTGTTGGACGTTAGTTTCATCAATGGTAATTAATCTGGGATTGAGGGTTCCTCACTAGCATGTCCAGACAGGGATGTGAAAGTCACATTCCCAGCAAATAATTTTTGTTTGATTTGACGTGCTTGAAATATTGGGGTATGGAATAGAGTATATTGATGGAAAACCTGGAAAAGTGCTTGAGACATTAGGCCCCATCCCACCCACACCTCCCCATGAGAGGATCCCCTCACCCAAATCAACACGTTAGCGACAGAAATGAGACCCTGTGTGCCTAATTGTACCAACTTGCTTGTGATTTTGTGCTATAGGCCCAACACAGCAACACTTCATATTTTGTATGTGTACAGTATAGCATCATCATTGATGAGAGAATGCTCTTCAAAACACACCTGATTTTACTGACACTTCGTTCTGATCTGTCTCAGCATCATATGATGAGGATTCAATGCGCTCGGTATAATTTTGTATACTGGTGTTACAGGTCACCTTCACCTTCACCTTACTGTATCAATGACCATGGACTTGTACATGTATCACATTCACATTGAATGGTGATGGCTGATGAGAATATTGCCCCTATGGAACAAATGACTGGATTCCACGCAGCAAATATTTATTGTGTAACACAGTGAGAAGAAAATTAATTGTATAAACATTCCAAGCCGCACCATACTTGATATGAATATAACGCGCGTACATTAGCTCGCTTGGACGTCGCTTAGTTAAATATGGACAGACTCGCAAAAATCTCAAAATTTTCAAAAGCCACAAAATGCCCTCAGCTTGTACAGAGTAAGTAAAAATACTTATGTACAACTTGATGTTTAGAAATGACTGTTGAGCGGTTCTATTCCCAACTTCTCTTTTATTCTATGTCATAGAGGACAGGGTTTGGTAAATAATTAACAAGCGTTCTGAGAACCCCAACATCTCGCCTTGCGGGGTCATCCGCCAAAGGTGCAGCAGTATTGAAAGCATACATGTAGAGCAAACAATAAGGTCTGGAATAAGGTGATGTGGTACAGACAATAATGTCTGGAATAGATTATCTGGTACAGACAATAACATCAGTCCCATGAAGGATTACTGGCAAAAGTTAATCCCATGTAGGATGGATAGGTCAGTGCTGTCGGATTACTGTCGGATTCAGTCCCATGTGAGATTACTCCAGTCCATGTGAGATTACTCCAGTCCTGTGTAGGATTACCACTGGGTGGACCAGTCCCATGTTATTAGTGATGAATAGTCACCTGTGGGATTACTGCTGGATAGTCCAGTCCCAAGTGGGATTACTGCTGGATAGGCCAGTCCTGTCTGGGATTACTGCTGGATAGATGAGTCTCGTATGGGATTAATGCTGGATAGGACAGTCCCGTGTGGGATTACTGCTGCATAGGCAGTCCCGTGTGGGATTACTGCTGCATACGGCAATCCTGTGTGGGATTATGGCTGAGGAGGCCAGTCCCGTGTGGGATTACTGCTGGATAGGCTAAACCTGTGTGGGATTACTGCTGAAAATTGCAATCCAGTGTCATATTACATCTGGATAGGTCAGTCCCATGAGAGATTACTGCTGCATAAGCCAGTCCTGTGTGGAATTACTGCTGGATAGGCCAGTCCCATGTTGGATTACTTCAGGATAGGCCAGTCCAGTCTGGGATTACTGCTGGATATGTCAGTCCCGTGTGGCATTACTGCTGGATAGGCCAGTGCCATTGGGATTACTGCTGGATAGGTCAGTCCTGTGTGAGATTACTGCTGAATAGGCCAGTCCCAAATTGGATTACTGCTGGATAGACCAGTTCGGTCTGGGATTACTGCTGGATAGTTGATTTCCGTTTTGGATTACAGCTGGATAGGTCAGTCCCGTATGGCAATACTGCTGGATAGGCTAATGCCATTTGGAATTACTGCTGGATAGGTCAGTCCCGTGTGGAATTACTGCGGGAGAGCTGTGACCTAGGAAAACATGAAACATGTCCACCAAGTTTTATAATCATCCCACGAAAGGTTCAACAAACTTTCCATGTACAAATCTACCTGTAAATTTTTGCCCAACAAAAACCTTATCAATGGAAAGATACAAATTCTAAACTGCAATAATTAGGAAAAAAATTCATATTTAATGTCATATTTCTTAAATAGCACATGCACATCTTTGAATCACATTGAACTTGGGTAGCAAGTGTCAAACTCATCCAATGAAAGCCGACAGCTTCAGAAAACTTTCCGTGTACATGTATATACATGTGCATTATTATTAGCAGATTAAGACAAAACCCTCAAAATTTGAACAAAAATTAATATTTCATCTCCTAAATATCACAGGTACATCTTTTAATCATAAGAAACATGTGTACCAAGTTTCATAATCATTCAACAACTGCAGCAAACTGTGGTGTACAGATGTACATGTGCACTTCAGCTAAACGCAAAACTCAATCAGTTGCCATAATTTGGAGAAAAATTAATATTTCTTGTCAAAAATAGCACAGGTACATCCTCTAATCATAAGAAACATGTGTACCAAGTTTCATAATCATCCAATGACAGCTGACAACTGGAGCAAAGTTACCATGTAGATGTATATGTATACATGTAGAGGCCTACATGTACAATTTACCTAAACAGAAAACTCTTCATTTGCCATAATTTTGAGAAAAATTAATATTTCTTCTCAAAAATAGCACAGGTACATCCTCTTATCATAAGAAACATGTATACCAAGTTTCATAATCATCCAATGACAGCTGACAACTGCAAGAAACTTTCCAAGTACAGATGTACATGTGCACTTCTGCTAAACGCAAAACTCATTCATAGGGATTTTAACATTAGAGTACCCCAGGGGTAGTACCCCCAGGTGGCATACCCACCCCTCATATTTTTTATATTTTTTTTTATATTTTTTCTAATTTTTCTAGATTTTTTTTTAACTTGCTAAACCAAAAACCCATTCATTTCCAGGCAGGGGACACCGACACCGACACCGACACCGACGACGACATCCTCTTTCCCCCCTCACAATATCTCCCCTTTACTTCGTAAGGCGAGATAAAAACTGTATTAACTCGGCTTCACATTTTAGAGAATGACTTTAATTGAGCCAAAGATGAAAGAGAAATACACTTATAAAAAAATCTATTTAAAAAAATATCTGTATATATGTTTATATTAATTTCCATAATTTATTGAAAAAAACTATACGTAGACTTCGACCACCCAATATCACACAGGCCAGGCAACTGTGAGAACAAGTGAAAGATACCCATCGAGTCGAGCGGATTTGCAGATAAACAACAACAAAAAATTGCCCTTTGTGCCTCACGAGGCCCTTCTCCATAGAGTTGTAGTAACTTCAGCTACCTAGATATCAGCCAGTATAGGAGACAGGCCTACCTGCAGGTTAAAACTGTGAGAGAAGCAGTCTATCACGTCTTGTCAGTCAAGGTCCAGTATCTTCTCTGGCTTCTCTTGGAAGCCCGCGAGTTACTCTCATTGGCTAGAGGGCAATTAGCGCCCTCTACCAAGGGGAGAGAGAGAGGAGACAACTCTTGTAATATTAAAGCAATGGTCTCCCCTGCTACACTGACCTAATGTTCGTTAATAGTCGTGATATTCTATCACTGAAATGTGAGAAAAATTAAACATTTATAAATAATGTTAGTGTTTGTTACCAAATCAAACCTGTTATCACTTAAATGCCAATATCCTCCATTTGGAGATCTCCTGCAAACAAAATTATCTCCCTTGATCGCTGCGTCGATCGTCCGCCAGGTGGCGTGCACTCCGCGCATGTCCATCACTCTTTTTCCCATGTTGAGCAAGACCTGTTTTGAGTCGAGGCCAAGTAAAGAGGGGAGGATGGGTTGGGCAAATCAACGTTGATAACAGGTTTGATTTGGTAACAAACACTAACATTATTTATAAATGTTTAATGTTTGTGTCCCAAATCTTCACCTGTTATCACTTAAATGCCAGACTCCCAACAGAGGAGGTTGGGTAGCCGGCCTTGTGACTTGCTTTTGGATTAAGCGGAGCACGCCTTGTTCTGATTTTGTAAATCTAATATGCCCAGTAATATCCTGATAATTCCCGTGTCGTATAGAGGCATAGGGAGTTCGAGGTATTACAAGTAATGCGGCGAGAGGTGGACTCTGTTCCTACCCTTTGCTCGCATACTTGGCTAGATAATCAGATGCCATCGTGATGCCTTGAAGTCCCCTCGTCTCCGGCATGGTCTGTCCTCTATGCTTGTGGAATTGTCGGGATCTTGCTTGCTTGATCGGTGCCCCCCCCCCTTTTTTGATAGGAGTGGTAGACTATACCCTGGGCTGTAGCTATAGGTCCAGTGTAGTCATCCTATCTGTCTGTACAGACATGTCTGAAGATAGCAATCAGCATGAGTTGAATTGATCGTCCAAGCGCAGGTGTCAACAGTATCGTTCAACGATAAGTTTTCCCCAAAGTGGCCCGGACGTCACACTGGCTCTAATCTTGTGAGACGATGTCTCCATACAGGAGAAGGAGCGTTGATGGCGAGTTGGTTAAACCAGTCGGCAGTCTTCTTCAACCCAGACGGTGATCATGAACTAGTGATGTCCGCTGATGGGTCTGTTAGAAGTGATGAGAGAAGAAGATAGCTGGAACCCCTTGTCGGTTCTATAAAGAGTGCTCCAGGCCTCTGACTGGATATAAAAAACCTCTTCTCCTCCAGCAGGTACACGAAATCTGTTAGCGCTGGAATCTGGTACAGTCATTGGACGTCTGGTCCCTGACGTGTGGAATCGTTCTAAATGACGAAATCCGGGATGGGATGAAAGGATCTGGTTGACCAGTCTGTCATCCCTGTCAAGGAACTAGGTTCTACTGCGCAATGCTCTGATTGCGTAGTGAAGACTGTCATGGAGCTGTCTTGCAGGACAGGATCTTGACTACAGTTGGTAGAACTGGTTTGAATGGCAGGCGTAAGAATGCCCTAGTACCACATCCAGGTCTCCTTGGGTGGTAATTGATGTGTTCGGCGAGACTGTAAGGTGAAGACCATGGAAAGCCGAAATGCTGGAATGTAGTCGGTTCCGTGGGTGAACTTGACAACCCTGGATGATGCTGAGTGATACCCCTGTGTACTGCTTGACTGAGATTCCCTGTCCTGATACAGATGCAGAAGGAAAAACCAGCTGTTGCTGGAACAGAAACAGTGTTGGCCACAGGTCCTCTACTATAGTACATTCTCCGGGCTTGATACGACTGTACAGTAAATAGTAGCTTGCTGCTGTCCTTGTCTGTACAATTGGTCCTGGAGAAAAACCCTGGTCTGCAAGGAAAATCTGGACCGTAGCAGACGTGGGGGTTCGGCCGTTGTGGGTCCCGGTGCCTCCGTGGAAGAATGATCTTCCGGTTGTAGTACCCTGTAGGACTTGGAGGAAGCTGTCGGCGGGAACCCTGAAGTGATGTGAAACACATGGTGTTGTGACATGGTATTGCTGATACCGTGCTGCTAGGCCAGTGTTGATGTTTCAAGAAGACAGTGACTGGAATCTTGCTCCCCCCCAAACTTGACGCAACTGACGACCGTACTGAACGTTCGTAATCAATGCTGATGTGTTGTACAACCGCAACCTCCAAGGGGAACCGCCTTCTTGGCGTAGATATCCCTAAGGAAGATGATGCGTTGCTTGTCTATCGTGGTATCCATGTGATGTGTCGGCTATCTGTTGCCGGACTAATGGACCCCCCTAAGTTATGAATTCCGCATCGGTGAATGTGAACTTCTATGCGCTCGGTTGAAACTGGATCCGGCATCGCCACTCTGGAAGGGGGGTGAAGATGTTCCGGGACGAGCATCCTTAGATTGCTTGTTCTTGCCCTCAGGAGCAGTTGTAGTTGAGAAACTGTAATGAGGAGTACCTGGAGCTAGCCAAAACTGTGCCAGGTCCCGGGTGAGTAGTAAACTGTAGTTCCATCCAACGGACCTCTGGGTCATGGTGTTGATGGTCTGGTTCTCGGTGCAGGTTCCATATGCCGGAAACCTGCTTGCCGCTTGAATGTAGCCGTATTACATAATCCGTGGGGTCCCTGGAAATATTCCTGGACCGCCATGATCATCGAGGCGAAACTCGAAAAAGGCCTCTGGAAACGCCGAAAAATGACGACAATCGGGAGTCAGAGTCCAACTCCTGTAGAGTCGAATATGCTCAGTAAGTGTCCGGCTCCGTCGTCTGGTCCGGTCTCTACTGTCATCCCGCTGAATGTTGGAGTCCCAGGTTCTGTTCTGGAGTCCTAATTCGCATTCTGGATTAGAGATGACTTTATCCTCGTGTCCTATTCCAGTGTCCGGGTCCGTGTTGACTTGGCCTTGGAAGGGACCTCAATGTGAAACTAGGCTTGCCCACTGTAGACTGAATTACAAGCGTCTAGTCCGTCATTCATAATCCAGCCGTCGTCCATTAGAGAATATCCGCGTCCATAATCCAAAGACCTATTCCATTTCCATATAACAGTATTAGCACCAAATTCAAAAAGACAAAGTATACATAAACATAGGCTTGTTTCCTGCAAGAGAGAAGCGGTCAACAGTTTTCAATGATGCCGGCAAGACATCATGATGTTCCAAAATATCAAATCCGTATCGCTGATCAGTATTCTTAATCCATAATATTCGTTATAGAGTCGTCATCTAAAAATGATGTACCTCAGTCACGCTTTGATTGTGACTGTTCATATGAGTACCATGAGGATGTTGAAGTACATGGGCTCATACGGCCCCTAGCCCCGGGTTAAGCGGAATTAGACACATGTTACGAAACGTAGCGCCATAGATCTTGCACGCTACGTTCGTATTTTGCTATCAGCATGCGATATGTATCGCCAAATTTGAGAAACTTTGAGTGGAGGCGCTTGGTGGAATAGCCCTGTTTTATAAGTTTCTGCAACAATGTTTTGTGACGTTGATTAAAATCATCACATTTAACACAGGATCTAGCAAATGCTACTAAGCGAGATATGTATACGCCATATGCAGGTCCCACTGGAATATTACTATCCAGAAAGGGATAGTTTACGATGTCGAAATTGTAATCATCTCTTTTGTCATAAAGTCGACGAGAGAGAATGCCCGCTTCATTGCCTCACCCCAAAGAAAAACGGGTTAAGTCAAAACCGACTAGCCGTTTCTCCCGAAATAGATTCCCTTGATCATGATGTCGGGTGTAGGTGGAGTCCTAGATTATCCGATGAGGAGTAGGATCCGGCTCTTAGAAGACTGAGGATGATCGTCAGATGAAGTGTCGGGACTTGGAGTAGACCTCCCGTAAGTACTGACTTCTTCGACGAAAACTTGACAAAGAGTGACGCTGATCTTCTATATCATCAGGGTCGACCGTTCTACAATCAGGTGAGTGAAGACTCGAAGCTTGGGAAGGATGAAAGGCCGACTAGTGGTTTGAAGGTGAAGCTTGAGAACCATCAATTCTGACTGACGATGTTGCCCCTGTCCCGGTCGGAAGATTCCCTCTTTACCTTGGAACTGTCCTTTCTTGTAAGGGCGAATACCACTCTGAGCATCTAGCTTGGGTTGTCCGAGTTCTGACAGGAAAACCTCCGTGGCGACCTCCTCTGTAGAGTCGATAAGGCGCCGAGGAAATCCATCTTGGGCCGTGAAAAAGGTCAAGGATCCATCTTATGCTTCACGTCTGGATCCTGAATCACCCTGGAAATAGCCGTCAGGAACCAATCAGAGTATGATGTAATTCTGTGTTGTGTCAGCATCATATCTTCCACAGCACAGGCTTGCTTCTGTTGAAGTACCCCCGCTGGTGTCCTCGTGAAGTTCAACAATCTGTCAAGATCCGGTTCAGACTTCGGGCCCTGAACGGTGGATTGTCTCCGTGAAGAGTGTAAGCCTTGTAAGGACCGGGCTTCTGGAGAGATGACGAAGTCTCCAATTGTCGATCCAGTGCGTCGTATAGGTTGGCTGATGCTGGAGATGGTGCGCAGGTTGGCGCAGCTTCCTCCACAGAAGGTTTGTTTAAACCGTAAAGAGATGCCGTAGTAGGTTTCTCCGTTCCCGGCGGGGTCATCAGGCTGCTTGTCATCGCCGACTACCGGTCTGGGCATCTCTGGAGCCAGCGTGTGTACCGCCGCTATCCTGGCTTTGAAGGGTAGCATGTCTATTCTTCTACCTCCGCCTGACGTAGGAGGTGAATCTGTATGAGATGAGGATGCCGAGGAAGTGGAACGTCGTGCGTGATCCTCATAGTCCGAGTCTGAGTCTGGTCGAGTCCCGTGCAGGGTTCGAACCAGCGACCCCAGAGTCAGGCACCTAATTGCCAGCACTGTATGTCGGGGATCTAAATTACTCGGCCAACGGGCCTCCCACCGTTGCTAGAAGAATGGGTCGTGTCATCTCACGGGTCTCCGATGAAGGAACCTCTACCTCGGTAAGGGGCTGTGAAGTCGGGAGATGACTGTGCTTCTTGACCAGGCTTGCCTTGGAAGGTACCCCTGGAGCAGAAATCTGTTCCTTGGGAGCAGGTCCAGAATGGTGATCTATGAGTCCCTGTTCATCTCTGGACTTCCGTTTTATCCCGATGCTTCGGGCTACGGTGATGGTGGGTAGACGTCCGCTCCTCGCCATCAGTGCTTGTTGACGGGAAACCGTTGAACGGCTTCTCCCTCATCTGTTGTAAGGTCGCTCCGGGGTATGGTCCCTATGGTACCGACTCCGGTAGGCTGGACTAGGTGAAGGGGTCCGACGTCTAGGACGGTCCCTCTCCCGATGATGACGTACAGGATAGGAATCTCGGCGTTATAACGGTGTGCGACTTCGTTTACGAGATCTGCTTGCCGTAGTACCGAGGTGTGGCTCCGTTGTACGGGTCCAAGCTGGAGTAGAGGCCGGCTCACGGCGTTCTGGCTGAGTCCGTTCCTCATAAGTCCGCGTCTTCTTGGATATGGAGTCTCGGTGATCTGTATAAGTCCGTTCTGCTTGAGTCCGTGACTTCTCAGATGTAGACTCTCGGTGTGCTGGATAGGTCCGTGTGGTCTCCCGTTCCGTGATACGGCTCCGGGCTATAGTTTTCTCCCGAGGTGCTCCGATGTCGGAGTCCCGGCGGTCTGGATAGGGCCTTGATTCCTTGGAATCCCGGTGTTCCCTGTAGGCCCTTGGCTTGTCCGACTCTCGGCGTTCCGCATAGGGCCGTGACTTCTCCGTGCCGTTGTCCCGGTGAGCTGTGCTTGAGCCGGGGTCCCGCTGTAGTGATGGAGTCCATGATCTTGATTATCGGACTGCCTTCTTCGCCGTGTCCGTCTGTGTCTCCGGGGTACGGCGGTTCTTTGGGGACTTGGATGAACGGGAGTTGATATCCGAGGACTCGCTTTGATCCGTGTCTGTGACGGGGCTGTCTAGTGGAGTCCGTGTCAGCACTCTTGCCGGTGCAGTAGAAGTAAACCGTATCGCCGTGGCTTGGGCTTGACTGGTCTGCACTTTGCCTATTCTCTCGGTATCCCGGTAGTCCCTGTAGGCTCTTGGCTTGACGGGGTCTCGGAGTTCTGCATTGGGCCGTGATCTCTCAGAGCCATGGTCCCGTATGCTGATCTAAAGTCCGTGGCCTGTAGGTGCGGACTCCCGGTGAGACGTAGACTCTCGGCGTACTGGATAAGTCCGAACTTCATAGGTCCGTGTCGTTCTCCGTCCGTGGTACGGCTCTGGACCGTAGTACCGCCTCTGGAAGTAACCTCTCTCTCCGATGGTCGGGTCCGAGGTGCTCTGCAGTCGGAGTCCCGGCGCTCTGTGGTATCGAGGTCCTTGGTAGTCCCGGTCTGTGCTCCGGACTGTAGACTTGTCCACCGTTCCCGCTTGAAGGCCCAGGGTACGGCTATTTGCCGGGTCCCGGTTCTTCACCAGGTCCCGGCTGGAAGACTTGTCTTTCTTGAGTTGCGGAGGCTTGGATGAACGGGAACTGTAATCCGAGGTCTGCCCAGATCCGTGGTTGTAACGGCTCCGGTATAGAGTCCGTAACTCATCTTCTCCGGTGAACTTGAACTAGGCCGTGTCTTGGGTCTGTAACTTGTTCACCGTCTTGAAATGTAGCTCCAGGGTACTGCTCTTCGCCGGTTCCCGGTTAGTAGACATGTCTCCTTGTCGTCTTGCTGACGAACTTGAACTGGACCGTGGAGCTGTGATCCTGTATCCGTGAAAGGTCTGTTTCACGGGACTGTTGTGAAGATTCCACTGGCAACAGTATCGTTCAACGATAAGTTGCTGGTAGGAAAACTTCGTTTACAGCCAAGTCGTTGAAGAGGGCCTGAGTAGCTTGCTTCTCAGCTGGACATCTTGCCAGGTCAGTGGCCGCTCTCCAGAGTTGACTGCGTCGCCATAGGGTAGCTATGCCAGGTCACGTCGTCCCAGTCTGCACATTCACGGCATGTCACTTGACTGTAAACACACCTGTGCCCTGCACTTGACAAAGAAAATGCAAGTCTTTAACTGGTTAAAACTGACGACATGATTCGTTTTTATATAATCTTTATAGCTGGGCGACTACGTTGGTTCATAATGAACTCACGGGAGAAAAAAAATAACCCTAGAGTGCGTCTATAACAATCCAAAAGTTACTGTTTACAGGAGCTCTTTCAAAACAGGTCTTGTTACCAAGACTGCAAAGGAAAAAGAGTGATGGACATGCGCGGAGTGCACGCCACCTGGCGGACGATCGACGCAGCGATCAAGGGAGATAATTTTGTTTGCAGGAGATCTCCAAATGGAGGATATTGGCATTTAAGTGATAACAGGTGAAGATTTGGGACACAAACCCTATTCTTACTACACTCTTCCCCCTTTTCTTTTTTTTGAGGAAGGGCGTACCAGCGACTGCAGTCTAAAACTCCAGCAAAGTATTCGCAAGGATAAAAAACATACCATAAAAGTACGGAACTGTACCTAAAGCTTCCCCTACTTTGAACTGGGCTAAAAACCGGACATTACCTAATAACAAACTACGTAATATTAGTCCGACAATAAAATACCCAACCCCAGATCATGGAAGCTGATCTCTAACCCCAACCCTCAGGTCGATTTTTCAACAGACCTCTAATTTCCCAAAGAAGACCCAAAGGAGCTGGAGCGAACTGGCCCACTTTAAGTACCAGTCCGACTCGCTATGGAATCTACCTTTTCCCCCAACCTCCCCTTCCCCTCATAAATTAAGGGCTCACTTAATTTTATAATGTCAGCCCCTCTTAAACTGAGAGGCTAGCTACACTATACAGCCTGTCAAGAAACAGATGGACTAATGAAATAATTGCCAGACTCTCCTACATTGAGGGACTGACTAATCAGACAGTCTATAAAGTTTTGACTAACTGACTATATCAGACAGTCTATCAAGTTTTGACTAACGACAATAACTTTTAGACTGTCAGCACTCGATGAGAGCTTGCTCAGTTTGAAAACCAGTATCAGTCCCTATTAAATTGAAAGACTGGCTACATGTATAATCAGGCTGATCAAGGAATAACTGCCAGACTTCCCTAACTAGAGGGACTGGCTATATCAGATATCCCATCAAGAATAGTCTGACTTAGGCAATAACTGCAAGACACTCAGTCTCTCAATAGTTGAGTGACTGGCTAACGAACATAGTCTGACTAAAACAACAGTAACTGCCTGTCAGTCCTCCATACATTGTGGGACTACTCATATAGCTCGAGGCTTCAGGAAACCAGTATCCTCTGTATGCATCAACAGAGACACACACATGAAGAATCAACGCATGTGAAACACCCGTGCACAAGGTGCCGCTAACACGTCAACTCAACATGTGGATGAATCTGCAGGACCAGAAGGTATATCGGAATCCATTGAACAGAAGTGCACTGCGTTGCTGATGTTACCGCATTGCCAATGATCAATGAGCCAGGGTCTGAAAAAATATATCCAAAATGATCCCCGAATTTTTATCAGACATAATGCTTCACAGTGAGCATTCAACCAAACAAGGTCAAGGCTTGTCCGATGTCCGACTTTTATTTCAGGCCCTGATTCAATAAATTTAAACCGGGATGACAAACACCGGTGCATAACTCACTGGGGCTTCCATAGAGAAGACACAAGCAGAGTTGTGGCCACAAACTCCCTTGGCCCTGTGTCTCCAACATGGATTGCCCCGTCATTCTCTCCCCTTGTTAATTCATCCATCACAATTCGCACACACCTCGGCAGAAACTCATTTAGCATCCAAGTAACTTCCATTTAACCAATGCCGAATGATGTGGCCAACCGTGAGGGTTGTTAACCCCCAGATAAATTACCCAACCCGCCATTCCACAACCCCATCCACTACACTTTCACTCAAACCATTCTCCTAACCCCCTAAAAGTTAAACATATCTCCACTGCAACACACATTGCACATTTTCCCAACACATATCACGTCCTCCCAACACACCGTTCTAAAATAGGTACACACACCACACTCTGCAGAACACTAAATCTATCAAAAATAATCATTCTAAAATATAGGCCCACACATCACAAATCCACCAACACACCATTATCCAACACAGCACATCATTATCCAACATCCACACATATCACAGATTTCTTGTCAGACATTTTATCATTTTTTTATCTTTCCCCAAAACCAAAAAACAACCTACACATCAAACCAAAATGCCACATCACCTATATCAAAATACAAAGACATCACCAACATCAAAATCAACTCAAAACAGTGTGCTAGATGGTGCCACATGCCATTGCCCACTGCCAATCTGCATTGCCCCCTAACATTACCAATACTAAAATAGAACTAAACCAAGGGACTGTCCAAACCGGTCAGCATGCATTAGCATTTCAATGCAGGAACCCCCATGTTCCCAATGACCAAGGCCTTCTTACTAAAATCAACAACACAGCCGCAAGCAGACAGGAAGTCCGAACCCAGTAACAAATCATGAACCACCGGGGCTACAACCATGTCTCCAAAACAGTTAAACCCTGCAATGGAAAGGGGAACCTGTCGAACCAACATTCCCATACTGGCCGTACCCTGAAATGCACCAGTTAGCTTAATGGGAGTGGATGACAGTTCCATAAGCCCTAACTTTCCAAATAATTCCGGACTCATCACTGTTACCTGAGAAGCAGTATCCACTTTCGCACTCACTGGAACGGACCCGACCCTGACCGGAACTACCATTGCCCCCTTCCGAGCCCCAGACACGGTAATGCCTCTAACGGCAGCAGTCGACCCGGCACCATCCGACGAGGAAGGTCCTCCCGTGGTAACCAACCCATCAAGATTAGTGTGAACGGGGCAACTTCGCCTGATGTGTCCTAATTGGTGACAAAGATGGCATTGTACTTGGGGACATCGGAAACTCTTATGCCCATTTTTCCCACATGAGTAACAGGTAACTCTGTTAATAGGGGCTTCACTGGCTACCGGTAGATCGGGAGAATTAACAAGTCTCAATCGAGACTCACCCCGACCCTCCCGAAAAATATCCCCTCCCACAGACTTAAGTTCCGTGGAAACTAGACGGACCTCTGCTACATTCAAAGCTTGATGATTATACAGTGAGGTGTTGACACATGTCAACGCATCCTGAATAGTTTTGGGGTCTTTCTCCATAGCAAACAAAACTATAGCCTGTGGTTCATGACAACCTTTGAAAAATTGCTCCACAGCTATCGATTCGACTAACTCACGTGGAGCCCCCGGATACCCCTTCACAGCTAAATGAACACACCTGTAACCAAAATCAGCCAAAGTGTCATTGGCCCCTCTCTCCTCCACCTGCAACCGATGTCGGATTGCCTGAGGAGGCTCGAGATCGCCATACCGTTTGTCTAAGGCTTCAAACAGCTCATCGAAAGAATTACAAACTGCTTTCGGTAAGAAAGAGTAATACTCGATGGCCTTGCCATGCATGCACTCAGTCAAACGCTTTAGAGATTTGGCCTTGCTCCACTTCCGATCTTGAGCTTCTAATTCAAATTTAATTTTAAACGGCGACCAACCTTTGGCATCGCCGAAAAAAACTAATGTTTTCGGAAGTGGACGGCTGCTACTACGTGTAAAAGGTGATGCCGAGGGGCTACGGCCACGTGATGTTAAAGGGCTACGGCTATGCCAGCGTACTTTTGGAGGACCACGGAGAAGTCGACGTGATCTCAAACTCGCTTTATGTTGCCGGATAGGCTGCGAAACATTTGACTCTATTAACTTATCTCCCCTGTCCTCCTGACCCGGAGCAATGTCAGAATGATCAATGGATGGAGAGGAATGGCTACCTTTGTGCTCCTCCCCAACCTTACTATGTGAAGGGACGAAAGGGTCAGAGATGGGCACAGAAAGGTGCTCCACCCTCTGATGATGCCCTGACCCCTCGCCAGCATTCACCACCCCTGCATCCATATAAGGTGCATGCTGGGCACCCTCACCAGCATTGCATTCCCCACCTCCCAACCCCGGCGTTTGCACAACATTGACCACAGACAAATTTTCCTGCTCAACGTTGCCCATTGACAGCCTAACAGCACCATCACCAGTCTGCACTGAACTAGCATCAGCCCCCACCCCTCTAACCATTGGAGTAGACGTCTGGCCACGCATCATGGTCACCAGCATTCCAACCTGGTCCCCCATGTTGGTAAACCCTGCCCCTAATTGGGTCTCCATCCCCCTCAATTCCGTTCCCACCCAGCTCTCCAATTTACAAACATTCTGAACACATTCTCTCAAGCTCTCAGAGATCCCCTCCTGGTTAGATACCAGCTGATCGATTTTGATAACACATTCTGTCAAGGTCTGAGAGAGACTCTGAACAACAGATTCCCTTTCCCCCCTTAAATTTTGAATGTGATTTTCCATCTCAGTTCGCAATTCGCCTACATGTTTTTCAATTAAATCTGAAACATACTCAGGGCAAATGGAAACATCTACCCCACTAATAAGAGAATTCTCCATCAAAGGATTCTTCTGGAATTGTTCAATATTATGTGCCATACGTCTACTGGTAACAGTTCTGTCATGGTGTGAATTGTGGGACTCCACAAAAATGCAAATGAAAATATTCAATAAACCGCAATACTCACTTCCAAAATGGCTGCCATAAAATAAATTTACCTGCCTTACTTGATTTGTCAAAATACTATTAACCAGACTCGCCTCCAATGGTACAAATCTAGCTACAATAAATTCCAACCAAGCTGCAGGAAAAATAAAATGCGCAGCTCAAAATTCACCGGTCAACCAACTTGACAGCAAAGGCTGTGATGCACAATAAATTCTGTTTTCTGTATAAAACAGAACTAAGTAGTTGTGTCAACTACTCACACTTAGTGAGTTTCCACTCCAGAAACTCACTAGAAAAAATGAAGCACTTATAAGCTGAACGCACACACGTTACCGCAGTCAATGCGATCAAGTGTGCTTATTCAACTCAAACCCATCAGGAAAAATGAAAAAGAACAAGACCCTTCAAAGCAAGTGCATCACGCGTTACCACAGTCAACGCGTTGTTGCAACTTCCCTGTGGAGTCCAAAAACTAGAAACAAACCAAGCCAAATAAAATACAAAATTATCGCTGTCTCTAGTGGCCCAGTTAATGCCTAATGGCTCAATAGCAAGTGTGCTGAATACCAAACAATCAAATGGTGTCAATCAATACCAAATGAGATGGAGTTATCAGCAATCAAAGTCTATTTGCCAAAATGAATAGGATCAAAACTCAACGAGTTGGCATTTTGCAATCACTCACTAAATTATGGTTGCCTATTTAATAAATGACCTTCAAATGTTCCCAAAATCAACTGGTGTTGCCCAACAATACCCGATTACACTCTAATCGGGTGCAATGTTGATGCTACACCAATTGTTTTTATTTTTTTTTTCTTGTTTCAACTAAATGTAAGAGTGTGTGTTTTAATAAACACCAATCACTCAACCAAAATCAGATGGTGTCACTTGACACCACCAGACCACTATGTAATTGAGTGTAGTGCCGATAGGTCAACACTCAAAAGAAAATTTTAATTTTTTATATATTTTTTTTTTTCCAAAGTAAACTCAAGGATATGTGTTTGAATAAACACTAAACCTAAGCTTCAATCACAATCAGATGGTGCCACTTAACACCACCAGACCGCCAAAATCAGATCGTGCCACTTAACACCACCAGACCACAATCAAATTGAGTGCAGTGTTGATATGTCAACACTCAAATCTCAAAATACGACCAGAGGTTGTGTTGTATTGAACACCAAACAATCAACCACATTCACCAGATCAAAATCTGATTAAATATGGTACAAGTTTGTTAACACCCCACTACCAAAATATTTATTTAAACTCAAAATTTATTACTCCCAAAATACTGAGTATTTCAGCAACACTCACCCTTTTTACAGTGTAAGTCACCATCGAGTACACCATCAAGGTTTACAGTGTATAATGACCACCACAGAATATGAGGTCAATTCAATTTGTACAGTGTAACTCACCAAATCAGAATGAACACCAGCAATTTATGTATTCACTATAAAAACTAACAGGTAGCATTGAGCTACATGTAACACTTCACGAAAAGCCACGCTTTGAGGATAAATTTTGACCAAGTCCAAAATAAACTAGTTACTGTACCAATATATTAGCAAATCTATTGAAACATTAATTTGAATGTTCTATGCCATGGCTAGCAAGAATTTCAATCAAATGAGAGAAAATCCCCCACATTCAACATAAGCACCAGCCAATCCCTCGCGCAATAGCTACCAGGCCAGGCCAGGTGAACTTGACGATGAAATTGGGCGAATTCCAAAAATTACTAAATTGAACTCTAGCCTTTAGGCCATAGATTTTCAGTGAATGTCCCAATCAAATTCACAAAAACTGACCACCGGAAAAGTCAATGTAGTTTGACCGATAATACAAAGTCAAACTATTGCTATACATTTTAAGTCGACCACATCAGTGAAAAATAGCCAACAGAAATTGACAGTGCTATAGACTCCCACGAACAAGTCCCAATAAGACAACCGTGCAAAACTACCAGTGGCCAGCAAGAATGAACCACAATTTGTCAAATACCAACTTGCACCACAATTTGTCAACAGCACGACTGATAACCTTGTATGTACCCCAAACTCAATCACCGAACCGAAAGGAAAGGACTAATCTGACCGCGTTCAGTCACTAAAACTTCATCCCATGCTCAAAATCTTCTCCAAAAACCCCAACATCACCAACCCAACCACTGAACACATGAAAAATATAATTATGAGACAGCACTATAAACAAAACACAAAAATACACATATGGACACACAAACAGTACCGGTACACATACATGACAACACAAACATTAACATATAAACCATTCAAATATTGCACCTGTCAAAACCTTTATCCCAACTTCTAATCCTAATTTTCCCTACCAAATACTATCTCTGAAAAATCAATACATCAAAATTTACAAAATCATACTAAACTCTGGCTAAATCTAAGGTGCAATATTGAAGGCAACCAGCAGGCAAGTCTGCCCGCTATACTGGCCGTCTAACCAACCTAAACAATTACTATTTCTTTTTATTCCCGAATGTTACCCTTCAAGTTACTGTCGTTGTTGTTGTTGTTCCAAATAACCACATTCAACGTGTCAGTAAACTCCCAACATTTTCAAAAGGAACGCGAACTCAAACCAAATTGTAAACTGGGTTAGTTCAAAATAACCCTGCTTCACTCGCGATAAATTATACCCAGACAAATATGGCAAAACAAGTCGATCTGACGAAAGAGAAGACTATCCAGGGTCCAATTTTCGTCACAACACACACAGACTGTTTTTAGCTCAATTCACGGAACAATCATTGTCAAACCACTCCATATATTGCACAGAGCTTCAGAACTATTGCTGTAAAATCTCTAGTTCACAACCAATGAAAGCCAAATAAATTTCATTTGGAAAATCCGCCATCGCGAAAAAACGTGACCATGCCGACGAGAAAAAAAAAATATTCCAGAACTTCGCTGGAAGCTCAAATTTTCCTACGAAGTAGGCTACAGATCGCAAATTGTCCGGTAATGAGTGAGTGAGTCAGTCCATCCGAATCCTTTCGTCGGCAAAATAAGGAGAACCGTTGACATTAGAACCTTGATTTTTGGCATGAACGTGCATTAGGACATTGTTACCAGCAAGTTCTGATCTGAAATAATTCTGATTTAAATTAGATTGATAATTAACACTTCAGTATATTGTTATACATGTAGCTATATGTGGACTATAGCCTTTAACGTGTATCAGCTTCAAATTCAGGTCAAATTACCCAGAGCTAAAAATACCCTGTCCCACTGTATGTCTTTGTACCGGTTATGCTCAGGAGAATGACATAGAATAATTATTATCTTGTGCAGAGAAGGTGTTGGTCTGGAGTTGAATTACCGTAAACTACATAAATGCTACCTTTCTACTATAGTACTATATATAAAAAATTTGTTGTATTGTTGGGAAAATAATGCGATTCAAAAAGTTGTTTTGATCCTGGACAAGGGCACTGAAAACCATTAAAGATATGTAAATGTATTTTCACACGTAAAGCTTGAAATCTACTGAACCTATATTATTCAATCTGTTTCCTTTAATTAAAAAATTGTAAAATTAAATCGGCGATCGTTATTTATTTTGGAATGAAGGCGCATTAGGAGACTGTTACCAACAAGTTCTGAGCTGACCTACTTTTGATGAACATTTCTGCTGATTTTTGATGAAAATCACTGGCGATTCGGACTTGGGCGATGCCCATCTTAATATAGGCAGGATTTCAACTGGGGGTGGGGATTTCCAAGAGTTCAGTTCACGTTCGAGTCCTAATGCCTACTGTACTTCGTAGGTCCTATGACGTTAGTCACACTGCTCATGTTCACAAAACCCCTTTCATAAAGTAACACACTTCCAGTTTATATCGACCCAATCGTAAATAAAAGCCAACAAGTTTGTCAGGACTCGGAAATGAAGATTTTCACACCCCAATTTTCAAAAATCCAAAGATGGCCGCCGGACTTGGCACTGCACTCAGTTCACTATCGAGCGAAAAATTGTCGAAAAATAATCACAATTCTACGCTTGATATTTTAACTTCTGACGCCAATTGTAGTAACTTCAGCTACCTAGATATCAGCCAGTATAGGAGACAGGCCTACCTGCAGGTTAAAACTGTGAGAGAAGCAGTCTATCACGTCTTGTCAGTCAAGGTCCAGTATCTTCTCTGGCTTCTCTTGGAAGCCCGCGAGTTACTCTCATTGGCTAGAGGGCAATTAGCGCCCTCTACCAAAGGGAGAGAGAGAGAGAGAGAGAGAGAGAGAGAGAGAGGAGACAACTCTTGTAATATTAAAGCAATTGTCTCCCCTGCTACACTGACCTAATGTTCGTTAATAGTCGTGATATTCTATCACTGAAATGTGAGAAAACCTATTCTTACTACAGAGTGCATGCCAGTTATTTTTCTAGACTACAACAACAACAGTTTTTGCCTGTATCACAGTTCGAGCTTCCGATGACCCTTCAACCTTACCCAGACGACGGATAATTTTTGACAGATTGTCCGGATAGGTTGTTGATCGGATTCACAGATCATGAATTCCACCGTGACGGAATCACCGTTGGGAAGACTTTTTCTTTATTCAAAGTCATGTACTCGGAAGTTCCGTGGTCATACCCATGTAGTTTCAAGTTTAGTTTGCTATTCTATATGACATCTGTTTACGGATCCATGAAAAATCTACAGATGATCCAGCATTTTCAGTAAATCATGCTTCGAAATGTTCGTGACGGAATCACCTGAAACGGACGTGACTCTTGACTAGTGTTGCTTGTCTATTTTTTTGCTGCTCTGTTTCGATCTGACTATTCTTATATGACATCTCTTACTAACATACAGTACCCAAGGATGATAAGATTTTTTTCATCGTGAGAAAAACGCGACTGGATCATCCCAGGGGTTAAATCTAGTCCGTGACGGAATCGACAAAAATCGTGATGGAATCACGAGTGCGCTTTTTAAATCTTATCGGTAAAAAGTGCTTTATTAATTACACATTTTCTTCAAAAAAATATTCCTAGAGTGAATTTATCTCTTCTACTTAGAAAATTAAAACTCTGACCTCTTATTTTTACTAAGGTATACAGCTCCCGCCACATGCATATCTTTTCTGCAGATGTTCAAAATAGTATAGTTTTCAGTAAAGTGCAATTTTTCTTCTTTGACAATTTAGAATTTCTCGAGTTCATGTTAAAAAATTGCGGGAAAAATATTTCGCTATTAAAACACATCTTCTCTATTATTGGCTTGTTCCCGGTGATCATAGGAAGCGAATAGAACAAACAGCATGCTAATATAGGGTCTACGACAGAATGTGGAGTGAATTTTATGCGAAAAAGGGCTGTTTAGCAATGTCTGCTTTTCCGTGGAATTCATGAGCGCACGATTGAAGTATCATGGGAAGATATATATTTCCAGTCGCTATCTCCCCCCCCCCATCTTCAAACAAAAGGAAAAGAAAAAGCCGAGAGAGCGCCTCGTGAGGCAGAGTTATTTTTCCAGACTACAACAACAACAGTTTTTGCCTGTATCACAGTTCGAGCTTCCGATGACCCTTCAACCTCCCAGACGACGGATAATTTTTGACAGATTATCCGGCTAGGTTGTTGATCGGATTCACAGATAACGATTGAAGCATGGGAATATATATTTTTTCAGTCGCTATCTCCCCAACCCTCACCCCCCCCCCACCAACTAAAAAAAAAGAAAAGAAAAAGCCGAGAGAGTTCTTCGGAGTTTTACGTTTTTGACCTCTGACTTTGAATTTGACTTCTCACTTCCGACTCGCATCCTGGTGAATGACACTCGTCCTTTATCTTTTTGCCGATTCAGAGATTCTCGAGGAAGTTTCCAATTATACTATCTGGAATGCGAGTTTTTCTTTCGTGAAAATTTACTTTTTATGAAAGCGCACCTCGCATACCGGCCATCTGTACCAGCGCGAAGCTATAAGTACATGTACACGCGCGAATTTAGTACCCTCGAATAAAGAGACCCGGTGGAAGCGCTGCAAAGGATGCACACCTTTTGTGACGTAAGCATTCATTTGTGTCCAGAAACTTTTCAAAATTTCGTCGGGAACCATTGCAATCCCTATTGGAAATCACACGAGTCGTGGGTTCCCCATATGACAATTATTTGGCGGGAGATTTCACGTTGCTCTCCTAGACCTCCGTCTGATCGACGGAGGTAAAAATAGCTTTTTCTGTGTGGGAACAGATATGGTATAGACGGACCATTTGCGATGTGTGTGTGCCGAGTTTGCAGATTGTCGGGCTCATCTACCCTCTCACAATAATAAGTCTGGCCAGTCTCGGTTTTCATGGTTTTGCTCCGACAACCGTGCTTCCAGGCTTCATCCCATTTCTCAACTTGCTAGCATGTAACCAAACTGCACAATTAACGATAATTGTAAATCCCCAACTGTTCTCTTCCAAGCCAGCGAATGATTATGTAATTGCGCAGATGACTTGATATTAGAGAAGTTTCAATCAATTTAACCACTTTGTCTACAAGAATAACAAGACGACTTATTTCGTAGGAAGAAGCGTTGTTTTCATATGTTCATCTTAATCTTGAGGTATACATGTTGTTATCGTAGACACACGCATTAAACAAGATGGGGAGTACTGGCTATATTCGGCGAGATCATTCAGTTGAATCACTTTTACATTGTTGAAAGACATAGTGCTAAGTATTATTTACCTTCCATTATCTGCAAAGCACTATATATTAACGAGGTTAAGAATATTGCAATCACGAAAATAAGCTTTAATGAAAAATAGATTAACTGGAACATGGTTGCCACTGCTTATAGATAATAAAATTCATGAATTTTCAATGACTATTCATGGTCAAATGTGATAATACCCTGCCTCCAAACGTTGGCTTGGTCAACGTTCCTTAGTATGGCCTCATCATTTCAAGAAAGACAATTTCAGCCTATGATCACCTCTTACAAGTTCCTATTTTCATGATACAAAGATACTGCCGACCTCCCAACAATTCCAAGAGAAATGCTGTTTAGTGAAAACTTTTCATGTTTCTGTCTTATCCATGAGATCATCAATCAAGAACTTGTCATACTTATTTTACATAGTACATTGCGAGAACAAATAGTTAAAACAATTCATGGTTTCTTTAGTTAATGACATTTTCAAAAACATTATAAAATAGACTGTGGGACTCTGTTAAATCAAGATATTAACAGTGTCTGCGTACTGATCCAGCTTTCTCCTCTTCAGTGATTGGTCATTCGACCCCGCCATTTTAAACTAAGACGAGCATTCTCATTCGATCACTAATTTTAGGAGCCACCCCAATCTTCAAGCACAACCACGTGACTGTCTCAGTTGACCGATGACATAGCGCGACCTCGTTTTCGATTTCAAAATCTGCAGTCTAACTGGGAAAATGTTGTTGTTGCTGCATCAGCCAGACATTGGCCCCCCGTAGAAAGGTCCAATAATATAGGCTACATTTATAAAACTGATTTTTTTTTGCCATGACAACCCTGTCAAAACGTCAGACTTCAAATACTGTTTTACATTATTCCTGCTTCTATGCTTCCAAATACAATGGAAGGAGGACCAACAAAAGAATACTTCGAGTATTAAATCCGGAGACGGAATATCTGAAAGAGGATATCTGGAAGATATCCTATCCCAGCATTTGATACTCAAAAGTAATTAAAAAACCCCAGATACATAGATTGTTTAGGAGGGCAAGTAGCTCTGCTTCTGGAAAGATACTGACTGCTTAATTTTCTAATGTTAACAGTTCCATTTCGGGAAGTTTCTATTGTAATAATTTTAGTCTTCTTTGGGGTTAATTTTGAATTTTTCAAATTTCTGTAAGCTCATATAAGTACAATTATATTACAATAGAGGCACTCTTATGGGCACATATGTATCAAATTTTGTGCAAATCCACATACACACGAGGACTCACTGGTACTACAAATGGCACATTATTCCAAATTAACTCGCCAGCTGAGTGAGTTGCTAATATATGCGCCACACTTAGCAAAAAGACATTCAGATAATAATGAACAAACAGCCCAATAAGTTTATAACTTGGGCCTTGTGATTCGATAAGTTTTTAATATCATGCAGTAATTTTCCCATATGCTGGAGTATAACATGATTACCATAAAATTAACTTGCATGACCATTATTAATTTTTCATGACCAATTCAGCATTGAAGCACCATCTTCATGAAGTGCGAGCCAGTTTGTAATCACATAATCATATTATTTTTCATGATTAATTAAAAGTGTAACTAATACCCAACACATTGTCAGTCCCATCACGTTTAGGAGGCAAGTGTAATGCATAGCCTCTCTACTTTCTGAAACAATTCCTGGTCCCAAATCAAGTGTCTAATTTAATCTCCCCAATACCACTGTCCCAAATACTTTCCCAATAGCAAATCTCAATAGTACCATCTCATTAACACAATAGTATATCCCAACAGTACTATCTCATTAACACCATAGCAGATCCCAATAGCACTATTTCAGTAACACAACAGCAAATCCCAATAGCACTATCTCGCGACGACTTCCAGTTTATCATTATCTGGATAGTACTATCCCTTTTCTTTTCCAACAGTCTTAACAAAGTAATATCCTGTCAATGCTCCCCAATGGTATTTTTTGCTAAAAGATCTTACTTCCATTCAACTGAATTTGGTGATCAGTGCACCAGTGTCATGAATATTTAATAGAAGGGGAAAAGGATCACTGTCTTCATTTACTCCAGGATGACCAGTCCATTTATGTACCCCATAATATGGCACTGTACTGGCTGGATGGTGGCTGCATCAAAGGATATCATACCAGCATGGAGTCTGACTTGACTGAGCCAACCAAAATCCTCTACTTTGATGTCCCCTTCAAGGCACTATGAAGAGCTATCGAGATTGGTCAACGCTAGAGTATATGCAAGCTGGTTAGATCCTATTGCGAATTATCCAAATGGGGAGTAGACGAGATTTAATTTTAAATAAATTGTTTTCCCAATAGCAATATCTTGAAAGCAATATCTTGAAAGCAATATCTCACAATACCTTCTCCCAATAGCAATTAGTATTAAACTGACAACACTTTCTCAATAGCACTATCCCAAATGATGCTATAATAATAGCCCTACTCCAAAAATACTATCCCAGCAACGCATTCCCAAAATACCACTACTTGACAGCACTTTCTTCTCAACAGCAGCAGCCAAACAGCACCTTCCTAATTGTGCTATCCAAGTTACAAATCTCTCCACATATATTAAAATATATAGCACACCATTCAGATTGGGGAGCAAGAAAACTGATGTCTAACCCATATAGTACTACCAGTATCAGGGAACATATCACATCACTTCCACTTTCAAGCAAAATTCAACAATTCTATTAGTTTTCTAGAGAGTTCCAAACAGTTCCACTGATATGACATATCAGCAATTAGAGTAACTTTAAAATTATTCTCTGTCAAGCATTAAATGGCCATAAACACAGTAAATCCTGGCTGGTCATTCTGAAAGAAATGAAATAAATCAGTTTTGGTGTTGAAAAGCAAGGACTGTCGGGAAAAAGTAAGGAAGCTTCTTCGAAATTAGGGCATGAGTTCCTTGAAAGGAATGGCATATGCCGATTATCCAAATGGGATACACTATACCCAGTGTAGTTTCTGATCAGCATGGATAGGAATCCAAATGGAATAGCATATGCCATTCCCTGCCATTCCCTCAGTGCTATTGTATGGCAAGCCATATGCTATCCTTTCTTTGGTGAGTTCGAAAATGGATGCCAGGGAGTTCTTCAAAAAATAGAGTTTCAACTCGGCACACCATGCCACACCACTTAGAATGCCTTATGCCAGTTCCTAGTATGCCCTAATTTCAAGAAGCTCCCTAATCCATGTTGAAAAACCAAAATCTAGACTAAATTGGTATACATACCCTTATGATTTCAGTTAATAATCAGAGCTGTCAAAGCTACAATGTAACCAGAACCAATATAAAGCAGAGATACATTGGGTATGTATACATCAATCATTTATATCCTAGATGGTACATTGAGTATGAAAAGTCCAGTGAACATAGGGAATGATGGTTTGATTGCAAATATCAGGTGACCATGAAGTTAACAGTCTCGGTACTGGTCACCTCCCCTGAGATAGTGGTTATTTCAAACTATGAGATTCAAATCAGGACTTGCATGGATATAGGGACATCTCTAAAACTTGTGAGCTTGAATTAACATATCCAAACACCATACACAGTTCTCTATTGTAGAACATATCCTGAAATGTGTTACACCTAATCCATTCAGACTTCAGCTCAGAACTTTGGGAATAGGGGGCCATTCCAGCATTATGCAGGCAAACCGATCTAAAGATGTTTACCCCAACCCATCCTAATATACACTAAAAAAAACCCATTTTACCTCCATGCACATAATACTTCAATGGCCCGTTTTTGAAATACTTAAACTACAGCTATCAACACTATATACAATTCAGCATAATGTATATATAATATTAAAATCTTAAGGTATAGCTAATCTACATGTAAAGTATATGATATATTAAAACTATGTTTCAGTATTTCTCTTTGGCTAGCAGCCCAAGATGCACCTTGTTGATGAGGGAAGGGGGAAGGGTTTTATAAACAGTGTCCCTGACGAATTGTGGTGAGTATTTGTCAGATAGGTGGATCAACAGGATTGATTTAACATTTGTAAACAGTTCAGCATTTCTGGCTAATTCGTACAGGTGTATATGGCCTCTGTCTTTGGCTTTCTCCACTGAGCAGCTGTCATCTATGTAGGTTGTCTCCATGATGAGGAGTCTCACGTTGAGCAAATCTGGGTTGGAGGGAGACAGGAAAATGTCAAACTGTGTGTCCCCTACAAGAATGAGAAGAAAATCTAACATTATTTTTCATATGAAAAATAAGTGAATTGACACATACAGCTACACCAGAATCATGCAAGAACACTGAGTTTAAGAATTTGAGTTCATTTCATGAGAATCGCTACTCAATACGTGGCAGTGTGACTAATGTCACAGGACCTACGAAGTAGGCTAGGCATCAGAAATCCCCAAGCCCCAAGTTGAAATCCTGCCTATATTAAGATGGGCACAGCCCAAGTCAGAATCACCAGTGATTTTCATCAAAAATCACCAGAAATTCTCATCAAAAGTAGGTCAGCTCAGAATTTGCTGGTAACAGTCCCCTAATGCACATTCATGCAAAAAATCAAGGTTCTAATGTCAACGGTTCTCCTTATTTTGCTGACGAAAGGATTCGGATGGACAATTTGCAGAATGGTAGCCTACTTCGTAGGAATATACTGTAAGGCATGTAGGATGAACCTATGATCAACTGATTTAACATATAGGTACAAACAACAACAAAATTCTGAACCGTACCAACTTCAAGCAAAGACACTGATCATCATTACTTAAAAATGTCATACGTGAACACTACCATGACATAACCATGCACAAATATTCAGCCATCACGGTTATAATGTTCAAAGCGATTTGAGAGATCTGAATTTGTAGTCTCATTGTATGCTTCACTAACCAGTATAAGCGACTTCAGGGACGACCACTATGTTGTGAACGGCCACACCTTCCCTGATTTTAGCAGCCACCGCATGACCTGGCAGACCTACATATTCTGGGTTTAACTTCTTAAGCTGGCGATACAAGATGTATCCTTGACTCTTCACTCTGTGTACTGTCGGGAATGGTCGAATAAAATGTCTACCAGGCAACTGCAAAACAGAGTAGCTGATTCAATGTCATGAAATGATACATAGAATAGAATTACATCTGTAAATCAAAGGCATTGGAATTTTTATCCCTTCATAATAAAATGTATATGTAGTCCTGTAAGACTGAATTTTTTTTTCTTCAGAATATGATGCCACGATCCAAGTTACTAAGCACATTAATTATTCATCTAATCACTGCCAACAAACAATAAATTAAAGGGTGATATTTTCAAGTAAAATAGGGTCATTGACTGCAGCCCTGCAGGTACCAACTATTGTTCTTTGATGAGACTTATGGCATTTATCTCCTGATTTTCAATAATAGATGAAGATGGCAGAACTACCATTCCTACAAACAGTCTGCTGGCTAACTCACATGTATTGTATCTCCTTGATCCACTCCTTTTATTCTGAGTTTACCCAGAGACTGTGAACTCTCATGCATTCTGTAATAGCCGCTTGCTACATCTCGTAGAGGGTCCACCAAGTGGTATGGGACAAAATATGTGGCTGGTTTCATCTTGAACAGATCTTGTTTGGTAGCATGCTGAGGAATGGCAGATACATGATCCATGTGGCCATGGCTACAATAGAAGGGAATATGATATATTACCTATTCATATACAATAGTTGATCTCCAAATAGACAGCCTCACTGCAGATCAAGGGAGATAACCCAAGTGCGAACTGATGGTATTGTGGGATATATCACAGCAAGGTTTCTCATGCCATTAGAGACAGTCATACTGGAAGTGATGAGATGGGCATTATAATATAGAGGATGCCACACAACGATGTAGTTACTGAAAACATGTGGGTGTATGCTGATTAGGCTAATGACACTTGATTCCTTGTTTCCTGTCTCAGTGTTTTTCAAAAGTGATGTGGGCATGGTGTTACTTTTCATTATTCAGTTCTAATTATTTGAAATGAACTTGGGCCGACATCATTCCACCACCATGTTTGGGAATCACCCTGCCCTGTCCCCCTGATGGGACTTTCCAGGGGAGCTTATTATTTTCACTGATTTCACCAATTCCATAGTCAACTTTAATGTGTCTGAGGTTTTGAGTGACATGGGGTTGATTTAACCCCGTCTAGCCTGAGCTTCTTGGGACCTATACTGGCCTTTGGGGTAGCATTTCGACCCCCGCTAAACATTTTTCTTACACCTTGAGCTAGGGACTGAAAACTTACCACACTCTAGTCTTGGGCCATGCTCTACCAGAAAATGTAAACAAATCCAAGATGGCCACTTTGATGTCACATTATCCTCAACACTTAAAACCATCAAGTCCTCATCCTTATTCAATTCAAAACTAAAATCCCACCTTCCTGAAAACTAACTGGTTTCATGTTGTTGTACCTCTAATATGTCATATGTCCATCATGTACATGTCTGCTAAATCAACTATATTGTCTCATATAATTAAAACTTCCTTCTTAACTTTCTTTGAGATAGAACAAGCCCCCTGGGGCTTTATTCCTGCCAACAATATACCACCTGACTACTACCTATCATATTATGACCATATTATATATCAAATGATTATTTAAATATATTGGTGAATAAAATTCAATTCAACAGCGACATTTTGACGTCAGATTTTTCGATTTTTTTGTTTTCTTCGCAAAAAAACTTCATGATAAATTAGTAAATAATAATCTGATGTGAAATATAATAGGTTTTGCCCACTTTTCCTCGCAGAACAGTAGGAATTTTGGAGAAAAATGACAGAAACATCATTTCCTGGTACAGCCGCCATTTTGAATTTACCCATGATCCACTGACTGCTCAGGGGGTTATGCAAATAAGGTCAATATGGCCCCAATATGATAATATGATAATATGATCACAGAGTGTCAGCTCTTGTGTTTTTGTAGTTCTGGAGATAGAGTAGAAAGTTTGATAGGGGAGAGGCCATATACCCCCACCCCAGCCTGGTAGGGTTAAACATTTGACTGATTTCGACATTTTCAAATTGAACCTGGAAAGTGCATCGAAGTAGGAAAACAGGAAATAATGAAATTAGTGAAGAAAAAAAAATAAAATAAATAAAATAAATTTAAAAAAAAACAAAAAAACAGGCAATAGGTAAAATGTCCTGTGGTGGCTGATGCGAAACAGGGAATCATGTGTGGCCGGTCAGACTTGGTGTGATCAGTACTGTAAAATAGGAAGAGTGATAACACAAGAAAAAAAAAGAGAAGAAAAAAAAGAAGAAAAAATAATAGGAACAGTAACACCGTACTTACAAATAATAAGCTTAGCATACAAATATATACCCTGAATAACCCTAGTGCTCAATGTTTGAAAAAAGCTGAATAGCTAAATTACATTTAGATCTACAAGACATCTAGTACTTATGGTAGAAGATTGATTTCGGAAATTGCCATCACTGAGCAGAGTATTTTTTCCCACTTATGAAGAAAAAAAAACTAAGGGGAGCTTACATAGGGAGTGGGGTATCTCACAGGACATATGGTAACCTTTTCTGGCCTGGGGAGTAAACTTACCTCTATCCAGAATGAAGGAAAATGAAGAGGTCTTGTTAACTTAAAAGCTATCATAAGTGCATCCCTTTCTGTCTGTTTGTATATTCTACATAGACATATACTTTCTTCCCTTAGAAGGCTTAATAGTCTGTATGAAATAAATAATCTCCAAATCATAGCATCAAGGGAGAATCCAAACCGGTGGTGATGGTACTTTTTCTTTTGTATTTTTCTGTCTCAACATGGATGAAATTGATTCATTTATTATATATCCCAGGGTGTTTTCTTACCCGAAAATCCTCCACAAACTTCGATAAATGGGTCGCTCAGGCTCTTTTTAAAATATACTGGAGAGGGCGCAGGGGCGGATAAAGGGACTACTGCGTGGAGTCATTTGCAAATGAATACGAGAGAATTATGGTTTTTAACTTCGCGTTCAAATGAGTACGAAGTGACACTCACTTTCCATGCAGTAGCCCATTTATGTTCCCCTCAGTGATCATGGATTTCAAGATGAATCTTGACCTACTGTCTGTCCTAGGTAATATATCCGAGATATTTTTGGCGATATTTCGGAGACAATTTATCGTAGAACATTGAAACTTCACTCACTATATAAATCAAAAAATGCCAATTTTTTCCCCATATTTCATTAAAATGTGTTGAGAATTAACGAAATTACCTACCATGTTATTTTGGTGTCATGACGACGTTGATCTGCCAATGTTATAACATACAGGCTCGACGTCATACCGTCAAAAATATAACCCACAAATCTCCCATCTAATTTTTGTTTTCGCGATTTGTTGAGAACTACTGGAGAAAATTTCTTGATACTTTGGAATAAAATTAGCACTTCTTAGTTTATCTACTGTGTGAAGTTTCAATGCCTTCCAATAAATTGTCTCTGAAATATGGCCGAAAATGTCTATAATAATTATCTGGGACAGACAGTAGGGTTGTGCGACAGAAGAGTTTTTGGTCTTGTGATATGTTTTGTTAATAGCCATTTTACTATGAGGAGAACATTATACCAGGGCACTTTCTGTGTTCTGATTTTACCAAACACAAAGTTCAGCAGTTATTCTGGAATCCACAGCTACTACTAGTGGTCTGACTTGCATGGAAACATGACCTGATGGTGAACTATGTGCGGAATGAGCCGGTCATTCATACAAATTTACCCTCCTTTTATCAGTCTCCAAAAAACAAATATATATATAATAAAATAATAATAATTCTATATATTTTTAATAGTCATATTTGAAATGCATGCACTAAGTATTATTATTACATGTGTATGTGTGTTTTAAGTATGTGTGCAAGACTTTCTTTATTGTATTTGTCTTGATATGTACCGTCCACGTTGTTTGTACAAATGCTTCTTGTAAATCTCTGTCAAATATGTATGGTTCTTGTTTATGTCATACATACATGTATGGCTTGTTTTGTGTGTGTATTCATTTACCATCAACAGTGTCTATGTATGTAATATAAATGTCTTGCCAAATATGTGTAAATTTCTGTCTGTCATGTGTATTGTCTACATGTGTATTTTAATGTATGTTCATGTATCTGCTTTTTAGCCCTATGGGCATAACAATAGCAATAAAATTATCTATCTATCTACCAAAGAAGTTTTTGCATGGTAAGTACTGAGTAGATATATCATTGTTGTATTACAACAAAAATGGTGAGTTTTTATGGGTGGGTATGGTGATCTGAGTGGTTCCATTGGCAAAGAGGCATTTTCCATAGGATGTTCTGGTTCAAGATAACCCCAGAATATTAAAAAAGAACCTGAATGATCCATTTTATTTGACTAGCACAGACTCAATTTAAAATCTCACGAAACAGAATCTTCACGAAAAAAATCAACAATAATTTTAGTGAATATGATTCCCAATGAACTTTTAAAATGTTAAAAAAAAAATATAAAAATTAAATGAGAATATCCGAATATTTCTGTTTTGAAATCTTCAGCTTTCAAAAATAATACTGGATATTTATTTGATTTACTAATACGAATGTGGGGGTGATGGTCAATGTGTACATTTTATGATAATGAAAATGATGGAAAATCAGCTGATCGGCTCAGCTGATCGGGATATAAACTCCGGTAAAAACGGACCTGATAAACACATGTTGACACTTTAAACTCTCCCTTGTAGAAGCGCCCATGTCAAAGGCAATGAACCCTAGATCCGCCTTTTTCAACACTACACAAGTTTCTAGTCCGGATATGGACCATGCATGTACATGCATATCTTCAATCGTCTGCCACTCCTCCATTCTGATCATGCCTTCCAGCACCTCGCGCCAAGGCCGAACTTGCCGGTGCCGCGCTTCGCCGGTGACGTAACGTTTGTTTGTTCGGTCTGGGTAGTGAAACTGGCACATAAACCTGTGAAGTATGCCCCAGGCCCTCTTTTGCATCACCAAACACTGCATTTAGGGTATTTAACAAGCACATCTGCTGCAACTTTCCCCCGAAAATGAGTAAAATCGGCCATCCCCGGTATCCCACCCATTTTGATCTCCACCAAAGAAGAAGCAGCGTAAGGGGAGATAAATCTGAAGAGATGTCGATCAGCAGCTGGTTAGCCAGGCTGGCACAGCTAGGGTTATAACGTCTGCCCATTTCCATCTCTCTCATTGTACAAAGCAACGTTCTCAATAAAAATGTTTTATGGTTTAATATTCAGTGTATCTACTTTGGTACTTGTCAAAAATCAGAAGCATAAAGTTTCTTATTTGCAGCAAGTATAACAAACGAGAATTTACAAAATGACTATAACGGTACCATTTCATCGTGATATTCCCCTCGTTTCTTGGAATAGTACGACAAATTGATCCATATTTACACCAGTTCTCAGAGAGTGACATCAGGTCTAGGTTAGATTTTATATCTTTGTTTATAGCGTTTCTCTATGAAAATTAGTTGAGAGTTCGTATATATCGTGTTTGTGAATAAAGAAATACTGAACAAATGACTGGGATCTCAATTGAAAACAAGTTTATACCATTGTTTATAGGGCCTACGGCAGTGAAAAACTTCTGGAAAATTCTGCTCAATTAAATTTTCCCCCCGTCCAAATAGGAGATATTTTATTGGATTGAAGTACCGGTGCACTATTCCATTCTCGGAGAAGGTCGCACGAGATTTAATTCCGAAATCGTCAATTTGCTGCTTTGTTCACTTATCGAATGTAATCGTATTTGTACTCAATGGCGGTGATAATATTACTTTCCTAGGAGGATCCAATACTATATAGGCTACTCCAAAACGTCACAAATTGAGGCCTGACACTCATGATATCATATAGCTAATCTTAAGGCATCATGGGTTAATTCAAGATGGCGGCCATATGGGTGTAAATAATTTCTCAAGTATAGTTTTCTTCATTTTTCATGACGATATTGTCTTTCCTGTTTTTCTGAGAGTTACTCTTCCAACTTGCTATTATTTTTACTCCTGACCTGTGTTATAATATTCTCACACCAGAGGAAATCCAGCCCGCATTATGTCAATCTGATTGAAATAGATCGAGAAACAAATTCAGTCTTGTTTATGGTCAGATTGGTAGAGGAGATCGATAGGGAAAGAGGAAGGAAGGGGCATCTGCTCGAAAATGTGTCCGTGAAACACGAATTAAAATTTCATCTGAATACATCGAAGAAATCGAAATTTGACCCAAATTTTCGAATTCGTCATTAAATATACCGTAAAAATGATTCATTTTACCTGACGATAAAAAATGCCCACTGACTTAACTATGTGACATATCGTCAGTTTCATATCCTGTAAGTTTAAGCAGAAAACGTACCGGTACCAGTATGTTAACTATTTGATTTGCAGCTCACGAACTGGAACGTATGACAAATATTTATTTATATATATCCACTGCTTTTAAAGTACTGTAGGCCATATAATTGTCCCACGAAATATGTCGACTTCAGGGATTCAATTAAGGATGATATGCGTATGCGAAATATTTATATCTTACTAACGGTTACCACATGAGGGTATACAAAAAAATTAGGATGAAAGAAATATCAAGTACCATGCTATATCAATTATTTCTTTGGGTAAGATTATATTGCAGAAGAAATATTTGCTTAGGTGAAATTTAACCCACCAATCCTTATCGTGCGCGGCAAAATATTCGGTGCAAATATTCGCCTCATAATCTAGAAATGCATATTTTGATCGATTTTCTTCTTTCGATCTGATATTCCGAATTTGTTATTTATACTATTTTCTACGAAAAGATGAAAAAAGGAATACATAGTAAATTAGAAAACAATCATCTGATTTATAATTTGCACATTTTTATCCACAGAAAAGTAATCCACGGTAATATGCCACTAGGCATGGTAGGAATTGACAGTGATTTTAAAACTTGAACAGTTTGAACGGCCCCCTCTCCCTCACCCAGGCCTGGTAGTGGTAAGATTTTGACTGAAAATCATTTCCACTGTATGAATGGATAAATTCGCTATATAGCTGAATTCAGTAGGGTGAAGCTGTCCATTCACAATAACCGCTTCTGATCATGCTGATCAAGTCACCAACGGTCAAAGGGGAGTAATCCTGGACAAGCACCTGCCAGGGTCAAGACAGAAAATGTGAAAACATGTCTGTAAGAGATCTCTCGGTGTTGAAAGTATCCCTGTTTGTCCCGCCACTGGAAGAGGTAGCTAAAGGTGACACGATCCACATATTAACAGGAATAACCACATGGGTTGGAGCAACTTTAATACGTGATTGTTTGACTGAGCTGTCAGTGTTCGGTCATTCTGTTGAAAACTGGGGTTTCGCTAGCCCCAACTGGGACCTAATGATATGACAGTATCATTAGGTCCCAGTTGGGGCTAGGGTTTCGAACATGTCACTATGTGATTTCCACTGTTACTATAGTGTCGCTGGTAGTCAAAAATTACGATGTTGCTTGGACGGGTCCCTGATGGTTATGGGAGCCCCTGATGAGACGAGGTCGTATTCACGCTTTGCGATCACAATTTCAGTCCAAGTTCAAGTTCAAGTTCAAGTATTTATTGCACAAACACCATAAGAGGCAGAGTACAAATTAAATCGAACAATTAACCAGAGTAACAATAGTATGTACATTTGACACCCTGAGTGGGTGAAGATAAGCAGTCAAACATTCACCCAGACTGCGTGGATATATTGTAGATGGAATAGTACTAATGCGAAATATTATGATGCAAATATAGCAAGAACGTGTGCAAATAATATGATAATTCACCAAGACGGCCCTGTATGTAGTACAATGCATAAATTAGCGTTGATTATACCATTCATAAAGAGTAGGTACAACTACCTTGGATAAGGCAGCACAAGACATAATCATGGCAAACTTGTTAGTATCATTCATAGTGTTGAAATCATTAAAGCGAGCAGATATTTGTTTAAATAGAGAGATCCTATCTGAATGAAATCTGTTACATGATAAAACAAAATGTTTCTCATCTTCTACTACCATACACACCTCACACAAACGTTGATGAATTGGGGTCTTAGGCTTGGTGTGCCTACCCACTTCTATTTTTAACTTGTGGTTACTTAACCGCAATTTTGAGAAAAATTGCTGGTGGCTTGGTTTATTATATAACAGATATGGTTCGAGTTCAATCGTAGTCTTAAACAGTCTGTATGTTCTCATCTTATTTTGTTCACCAGGAATTTTATCATCTTGAAGTGAATCATGAAAACATGCTTTGAAATGTGCCTGTAGCAGAAGATGAAAATTACTCCCCACTGCTTCATCTATATCTATATTAAGATTAGTGTGTAAAAAAGACTGTATCTTATACAACCAGCCAACATGCTTCATGCAGAGAACCTTTTGTTCCTGAAGAGCATGGTATATTAATTTATCAGAAGATTCTAGTGCATAATGGTAAAGATTAACAGACCTCTTGACTATATCGTGAATCAATGGATAAATGCCTAACTCAGCTCTAACCCCCCAATTGTTGGTGGATCTGTGAACTTGTAAAAGCCGTTTATTAAATTTTAGTTGAACTTTCTCTAGGGGAGAATTGTCAGGGTGTTTACATGATACAAGGTCTGCTCCCCACACCTCTGAGCCATAAAGCAGGACAGGTTTAACTAGGGACTGGAATAGATGACATCCAGTATCAATGGGAATATTTTTCCCATTTAGATTACTAAGTAATGAATATGAAGCCCGCATGCCTTTACGACTTAATTGCTCTGTATTTTGCCTGAAATGGCCTGTACGTGAAAAAATTATCCCTAAATATTGGTATTGATCGACTTGACCAATTTCAGAGTCGCCCAAGCGCCATATTATAGGTCGTTTGAATTGAGGACCTTTTTTAAACACAATAACTTTGGATTTGTCGAGGTTGACAACAATATGATTACTTTTACAATAAATGTTTAGATTGTCAAGAGCATTTTGTAGCCCATTTGGAGACTCAGACAACAAAAGCAGATCGTCTGCAAACAGTAGATGAGACAATGGATGACCATTTAGGTCAATAGGACAGCAGTGGTCATTGAAGCTTGACTTGATGTCATCAATAAAAATATTAAACAGTGTAGGAGAGAGGGAACAGCCCTGTTTAACTCCTTGGTAACTGTGGAAGCTTGAGGAAATCTCATCGTTAATTTTGATGTTATACAAGACATCACTATATAAGGACTTAATCAGATTAAATATCTTACCATTTATGCCAGTGTCTAATAACTTTTTGAACAAAGATTGCCTATCAATAGAGTCAAATGCTTTACGAAAATCTACAAAGCATGCATACAAAGGCTTTTTATTGGAATTATACTTTTCAATGATAGTTCGGAGTGTAAATAAATGGTCCGACGTACGATGGCCTTGTCTGAAGCCAAGTTGGAATCTTCCATGAAATTAGTAAGACGTTTGTTAATGATTTTAGCAAAAAGCTTCCCAAGAGCATTACCTAGGGCTATGCCCCTATAGTTGTTGGGAACAGAACGGTCACCCTTTTTATGTATTGGGATAAGGGTCGAGTTACGCCACAACTCAGGTAAATAACCCTGGTCTAGGATAATATTAAACAACCGAGATACATGGTCAATAGTAACAGGTATGACACACTTTAGGAGTTCGTTACTAATGTTGTCCTCTCCTGGACTCTTATTAACCCTTATGTTAGCAACTGCTGTTAAAATTTCTTCAGCAGTTATTGGTGTGTTAAGCATAGAACTATTATCATCTGTGGTGTCTTCAGGGATAGTCCCTGAAGACTGAATGTCAGATTTTCCTAATAAAGAAACAAAGTGGTCGGCCATTGCATACTTGTCTACAGGAACAGACTGGGAAACTGAGTTTTTAGTAGTCCCTAGGTATTTTAACAATTTCCAGTAGTATTGGGCATTGGACTGTTTGGCATCGCGAAGTTCGCTTATTAAATTATCATAATATTCATGCCGTTTACGTGCAACCAGTCTTTTATAATTACGTTTAACTTTGTGATAATGGATACGAGCCTCGTCAGATGGATTGTTATTGTATTGATGATAACTGGATTTGGCACACTTTTTAGCTACCTTGCAATCCCGGTCATACCATTTATTCTTCCGTGTGGCTTTATTAGACCGAACCTGAACTGTAGCTTTACAATTGAGGTGATGGAGAATATGGGTAAAATCAGTGACACCCTGCTGCACTCCCTCCGGGTCGCTAGAGTAAGGTTGCATGATAAAGCTGTTGAGTAGATGCCTAATACCATCTGACTGGATCTCCTGCAGAACAGTGTCATGGCTGTGCGAGTTCCATTTCCTCTTAAATTTAATCTTCTTATATGTAATATTATTTACAGAGGCATTAGGAATTACATCTGTGCAGAATTTTACATTTAGGTAGCAAAACACTTGACAGTGATCCGAGTATAAAGTAAGTGGAGATACATGTAGGTATTTGACATTTGTGTAAAATGGTTCTGACACAGCGATATAGTCAACAGTACTCCGCCCATTGTATGTGTGACACGTAAATTTTCCAAAGGCATCACCTGGGGCTCTGCCATTAAGAATTAATAACTTGTGACTAGATAGGGTTTCAATCAAGTTTCGCCCAAATGTATTAACAGATTTGTCGAGGTTTTTGCGGGGTAGCTGTATACAATTGAATGACCCATCGGGTAATATAGGTATATGGATAGCTCCATTAGTGGATATAAACTCTGGTTTTTCACCTGTTCTGGCATTAAAATCACCACCTAACATAATATGCCCCTTATTACTGTACTGACAGATGAGGGCATCCAACTCTTCAAAGGGATCTAACCCTGCATTATGTTTCCAGTAAGCAGAGTTATCAGGCCTGAAGTATACAATACCAATAAAGAGGTCCTTTTCAAGATTAAGTGAAGATTTAGATATTTTGACCCATACCATGAGATCAGAATTAAAAACCACAGTAACTTCAAGGACCGATCTGTACAACAATGCTATACCACCACGTGGTCTACGGCCATTTATAGCCTGGTCCTTATTAAAATTTTTAAAACAATAACCAGGAATGTCAACATTAAAATCTGAAGACTGCCAAGTTTCAGTTAAACCAACGCAACTAAATTTACAAATCGACCTAATGAAATCTCCCATGATTTGTCTGTCCGTCTTTTCATGCGATATCTCCAGTTGCAGGTTATGGATTGATACCGGTACCAAACTTTGGGTATATACGGCATGGGTCAAAGAGGAACCATTCATTTTGAGATCAAAGTGTTAACAAATTGTTGTTGTTGTTGTTGTTTATCTGTAAATCCACTCTTAACTCGATGGGTATTTTTCACTGGTGCTACAAGAAAAAATCACATGATGCTATATTCCCAAAATGCTGTTTGTTCTCTTATGCTTGAGAACGTAGACGGCGGGCGATGTTCGATCGATCAATACGTGTTGTCCGACTGATGCAGAGTAGGGCAAAAAAAAAAAGAAAAAAAAGGACATAGATGTATATAGATAGAAATAATATGTACATTATAAACTGGAGAAACATGGTAATGTTATTTACAATCCTTGTGCGGGTCGCACAGCTGATGCGACTAATTTAAATACATGTTCTAGGGAGGGTAGGTCTTTCCCAGGTAGTCACAGAATGCTCCCACTATCTTAGAATTGTGCTCTCTTGAGAGGACCTCACTGTGCCCACTTAGCACCTGTAGGTTGATCTCCCCCGCAATAGATCCGTTCTCCCTGTTGGAAAGACACAGAGTCTGATTCACTTTGTTTAACAAAGGTCAAAAACACTGTGGTTGAAAAATCAGTAAATCATTGGAAATTGTTATGTTTATGGTACAAGTACAATTCAGAGATGGGGATTGTGACATCTGGCAAGAAGATATGGCAAGCCATTTTAGTATTTTTTATATAAAAAATAAACCGTTTATTTTTGATATCAAAAATTCATTTTTTGATATAAAAAATAAATGCTTTATTTTTGATATCAAAAATAGAGGACCAGTTACACCAAAACGGAAATAATGCGCTCTCCCTTAACAAGATTTATCTCCAATCTTTGGCTTCATTTTTTTATTTCAAAAATTCTTTTTTTGATATCAAAAATTCTTCTTCTTACCAAGATTTATCTCCCATCTTTGGTTTCATCTCCAAAAGTGCTACGTACAAATTAACGGATTCACGGACCTCGACTCATAAAAATCATAATGCAAATTACATAGATTCTGTTGTTGGTTGTTCATATATTCAAGAGCTATCATTCAATCGAAATTTTCCCCTTGTTTATTGATTTACACATTTTCGCTCCTCAGTCCCGACACTGTATGCATTTCATAAACACCCGTCATTTGGCGCCAAAAAAATGGAGAATGGCTGATTTGGGTAACCCAACTCAGACTAACGCTGGTGTTAGAAATGTTGTACAAAATGCATTTTCAGCTGTACAGGAGGCGAGAGAATCAACAATTATCCGATTAAATTCCAAAACGGCGCACATTTATTTTTGATATCAAAAATAAAGGAATAAATACCAAAACAGCTGCCATACGTTTTGGTATTTATTCATTTATTTTGATATCAAAAATACTAAGTGTATGGTGCGACTAATTCCATCCAAAACTGATTCTATACCTGTCATGATTTTACCAGACATCTATCAAATTGTGGGTGTGCGAAGCCGTCACCAAAATCACAGTGGGCAAATGGCCTTCCTTGGCACAGGAAATACAACCTGTAGATAGCGGGGGAGAAGCCATTATAGAACTAATAGTATTTTATTTTTGGTATCAAAAAAAGAATTTTTGATATCAAAAATAAACAGTTTATTTTTTATATCAAAAATTCTTTTTTTTTTATATCAAAATAGAAGAATTGGTGATATCAAAAATAGTATTTTTGATATCAACAATTACCCGATTAAATACCAAAACGACGCACATTTATTTTTGATATCAAAAAAAGAATTTTTGATATAAAAAATAAAGGAATAATACCAAAACGGCTTGCCATAAGAAGAAGTCTATTCATTTTACCCTTCTCCCATTTTTGGCCGAAGTATCTGTCTGTTCATCTTGATTGTTAACACCATATCTCTTGAAGGTAAAGTCAGGCTTTCTAAATGCATACAACATAATATGTACCTGCAAAAGAAACTGGATAATCTCGGTATCTTCCTGTCAAAATGGGGTTTAACCCTAAATTTCAAAAAGACAAATGTTATTGCCTTTGGGGGTAACAAACCCCCAAACTATTGTTTTTATATCAATCAGAATCGCATTGTCTGTGTAAACTCCTATAAGTATCTAGGTGTGATACTTCACTCTAATGGTCAATTTAACCAAGCAGTGATTAATTTGGCAAATCATGCCAAAAAAGCTCTCTTCTTGCTAAAAAAGTTTTTTGATCCTAAGGAACTGAACCCTAAACTTGCTTGCAAGCTATTTGAATCTGTTATACAGCCCATTCTCCTGTATTGCGCTGATGTATGGATTGGTTATACATGTAAACTATCCAATATTAATTTTACTGAATTTTTGTTATGCAAACAAACTGATACTGAATCTGTGCATATCAAATTCTGCAAGCAATTACTTGGTGTTAATGCTAAAACTGTAAACTTAGCAGTTTTAGGTGAGTTGGGTAGAGTACCTCTGAAACTATATGCGATCTTAAATAGTATCTCATATTATATGCATATTCTGTCTGCTGATACAGAATCACTTGTATACAAGGCATATCAGGAACAAGCAAAGGATAGCAGATCATCAGGAAAAGATAACTGGGTATCCTGTATGAAATAAATCTTATTAGAAACCAAAAGTTCGCATATTTGGGAAAATCAGAAATGTAGATCTCCCAAATCCACTCTAAAGTTTATTAAGCAGCTACTCCTTGAGAAATATGCTAAGATCTGGAAGGATCAGATCTCTAAATTTAGCAAAATGAGAACTTACTGCTTATTCAAAACGCACTTCTCACCAGCTGAGACTATTCTATCTATCCCAAATAGGAAATATCGTGCTTCAATGTTCAAATTTAGAATTGGTGCACACAGCCTCGAAATAAATAGAGGACGATATCAAGGAATTCCCGCTGAAATGCGTAGTTGTTGCTCTTGTCAGGAAGTAGATGATGAAATACATTTCCTCCTTGCTTGTTCCAAATATTAAAAAGAAAGGGAAAGTATGTTCAATGTCATCAGAGACTTTTTCTGCCATAGACTTTAGACCGTGTGAATATACCCTAAAACTATTTATGACCTGTAACCAGCTGGTTGTGATTAATGCTGTAAGTAGATTTATATATGAATGCATGCCCTGTGTCACAAAGTAGTAATTCTGGGTGCTGTCAGTAAGGTATAGATCCTTATAATATTTATGCACTAGCCATCCCTGCCACTATATATATGTCATATCAATCTGACAACCATTCTGTTGAACCTGAGCTTACTGCTCTGTCTTATGTACATGTGTGTGTTTTTATGGTATTTTATTGTATCTTTATATGTTGTGCCTTTAGCCTCCGGGCATAAGTGAGCAATAAAGTTTTATTCTATGTACTTAGCTGGCGATGGCCTTTGAGTATATAAACAACTGGTCCCAGAGTTTTGAATGAAACTTTGCAGACTTATTAAAATATGCTTTGAAGATGTGCACCTCTTATTTATGAGAGTAAGTATTAATTGTTATCAAATTTATTAGGAGTTCATGAACTTTGCCATTCAGTGTACCTGGCAATCTTGTATCAAAACTAGTCACACAATTTTGACTGTTCAAAGACCTGTGAACATGTTGAAACTTTGTTGGCTTGCGACATATACTTTGAAAATGTGCACATTCTGGATATGTGATACGTAGTCTTCATGAGAACCTCACAGCTGAAATACAGTGTCAGATATGTGATAAGGAATACAGACTGTTTATTTCTCTGGTTGAAGTGTGACTGCACTGTGTATAACTGAAACAGGTGATTTTCAAATACAGGGTTGAATATGCGTCTTTTTTACGACCCTTGAACAATGTTCAGATAATTGTTCCCACATAACAGCTGGTCTCAGTTTTATTTTTTGAAAAGTGTGTGCATTAAATTAATACTAACTTCATCATGTTTATTGCAAAGTGGAACAAAATGTGCTGTTATTATGAACCAACTGCAGCATATCAAGTTAGCAGAAATTATATAGAAAGCTGTTCCAGCTCTTCCCCAGTGATAAAAATAGTCCGACAAGCAGCCCCTACAAGATATTGTATAATACTGATTTCTATTGAATGTAGAGTCGGCCAGTTTAACCGGTAAAATATTATAGCTGCCGGACCGAAATGTCTGGCAGCCAGAAAACGATACTTTATATGCCATTTTCTCCACCCAAAATAATGAAACCCACCTTTTAAGTTAAATTACAGGCTTGGAATCCAAAACATTTTAAACATCCCGTGGTTGGGCCAGTTTCACTTAATTGGTTGTTTAGCATGACCTTGATTTTTTAATATACATGCTAGATGGTATAATTATTTGTTATTAAATATCAAATTACAAACCAATTGTATATGAATATGAAGAAAATCAGTCAGTTTAACACAAGAAAATGTAAATCCCTCATCTATTTTAATTATTTGCCCTCAAAATATAGATGGGGGCTGGTCATGCTAAACAGCCAATCAAGTGACAATGGTCTTAAGGCCCATTCTCACGATGCGATTTGTAGTAACAACTTGGCGGGGGAATCCCCCGATTTGTAGCATGCAACTAATCGCATGAAATAGGACCTGTTCTATTTCATACGACTTGGAGCATGCGACTAAAATCGTGCGAGTGTTCTCACGATGCAACTGAGTTGTATGCTACAAGTTGTTACTACAAATCGCACCGTGAGAATGGGCCTTTACTTTATTCGAGCATTCTCATAATAACACAGCTTTCCTGAACCGAGAAGTCACTTTCACAGCTAGTGAGTTCTGGGGCCAGATTGGGATAAGGAAAGCTGTGTTGTGAGAATGCTCGAATAAACTACGGTACCCCAATAAAAAGTTTGGATGAGAAAATACACTTCCTGTGCTCGACTAGAGAATTTGGTCATAAATGGTTTTCGTTACATTTACATGGGTGAAATATTTCCTCAATTAGGCATTCACTGATTTTGTTGAACATAAAATTACTGACATTGACAATTTCTTCACATTTATCATGTACCCTAAAAATAATCGGACATTCATTATGCACTTTCCAGTCCGTTATATCTTTTTTACTATGATTTGCAGTTCTGGAGAATGGGTTAAAAGAGAATTTTGCCAATGTCCAAGTGGGTGTGGTGGAGTGTCCAGACCTGACTCAGAAACCCTTCATGTTGGCCTCACCAGGTATTCATGTCTTTCTGCACATTGGGAGGATACTGTATGTGGATAATTATTGAAAATATATGCATATTATGCCTCTTCATTACATTAACACTTCAAAATAGCCTTGATGTATCAAACCACCTTCACTGTTCAAAATCCGATGTGTAAATTTCACACGAACGAGAAAAAACCATTCATAAACTACACACTGATTGTGTGTCGGGTGACTTCTTTCACAAGTAGCTATGTCAAGCCTTCTAATATGACAGTGCAAAATATTCTACTTCCTTGAAGCTCCTCAGAATTGCCAAAAGGCATTAAATCACATCTAAAATTCCAAAATTTTCAGGGGGAGGACCCCTGCATCATCCATCTGACAGAGGGGGAGGTCGATACTTGGTGTAAGAACGCATTGTTGAGGCTTTTGTGCAGCTGAAAAGGATCACGTCTAGACGCATTGTTGAGCTCAGACAGGCTATTGTAGGCTTTGTCTTGTGTGTTCTTACACCAAGTATAAACCGAGGAGGACACCCCCTCCCTGCCTTACCCCTGTCTGCCCTCCCCCCCCTCCTCTCCCCCATATAATATGATATTCAAGTCGCGCTGCCATGCCTGATGGAAGATATAACAGCATACTATTGGGAAGATATAATGCATGCAATGGGAGGATATGAAAGGATAATATCATTGAGAGGATAATGGATGATTGATGATATTATAGAGAATGACATGAGAATGGATGATAGGATAATATTGAACGGATATGACAATAATAAATGGAGGATTTTAAAAAGGAGCATAGTGGGATCATATGAAGGATAATGCAATGTTATATAGGATATTGCACGATCAGGCGGATTGGAACTTCTTGCAGGATTTCATCATTACAAGCCATGGTTGCATGCGTTTTAATATAATTTCGATATTTGTGTATATTCAATGAGGGACTACAGATTACATGAATTCTGTTTCCTTGTCTTCTTACATGTAGGTTTATGTGGTAATCCACGGCTGGCCGATGTTGGTGGAGTACCTCATCTCGTACCATTGGCTAAACTGGACAAGGTATTAGCACAGAATAGACAAAATTTCATGCATTTAGCATTTCTACCATGGATAATGCCTACAATCACGAATCTTGTGGCCAATGATAACACTATTTATAGGAGCTCCCAGAAGTTCAAGACATTCTCTGATTATTCTGATACACTGGTGTTTGGATCAAGGAATAATTAAACATAGGTTTTTAGAAAAAGGAATATATAAACATTTAAGAGTCAATGTTATCCCCCTTGCCAAATTTCATTTCTGATCCTCGCTGAACATTAGAGATATTGAACAATGCTATTTTAACAGGGTAAACTAATGCTATCATATCAACATGCAATATGCTCACATGTCCAACAAATAGGGATTTACTTGTATCATTTGGCATTTCAAGTATTCGAACTAATTCTAGTTCTGGAGAACATTTGGTTCATCTTAGGAATAAAACACATCTTGCCATGATCATTTTGTAACCCTCTAGATAAATATAGAAAAGACATATCATTTTTCTATCTCTACCTGTACTATTGTTTAAATCAGAGATCATCCTATAATATATTATAGGGTGTATGCTTGAAGTTTAGAGGGTTATTAAGATAAAAGTTTCACAATATTATTATTTTAATGACGTAATTAAGGATTGTCTTCCCCTGCCACAGAAATACAATGTTGAGGCTGTGGCTGAAATGGTGGAACTGCCAAGGGGACTTCTGATGGGGGCTGGTGCGGGACCTAACCATGTCATAGGTGTGAACTGTGAGGTAGGATATGTTATTTACATAATTATGTTGAGTGAGGGAGGGGTAAAACATTTATTACATGGTGTACAACTTGGGGGCAACATGCAATGGTGATGTCACATCAACTTATCCCCTGATAAACATAACAGTACTTAACATGCTGTTGATTCTGTTGCTTTCGAATGTTTGATAATATTCATATCGGGGAAACAATTACAACTTGAACATTTTAAGTGCCAAATTTGTTGGTCTGCTATCAAAGTATAAGAGAACTAAAATGCCATTTGGTTAACATACTGAAATTTCTTCCATTGTAGAATTAAAGGTGAAATGCAAGAGAATTTCCATATTTAATAAAACATGGGTTATTACTTTTGAAATAATGAACATTTCACATACATTAAATATTTGCCACATTGATAGACTGTAAGTTTGCTAAGATAATTGTAAGATAAACATCCAGACAAATGCAGGAAGAGAGTGCTAGGGTATATGGGGTGGGTTGGGGGGGGGACTACTTTTTCTGACCCCAACCACTCATTTACCATTTGCCCTTTCTTCCTGATGTTAAATGATCATGTACTGGTACCACCAATCACACATATACCATACAACCTGACAACTGAGAAATCTTCCCCCCAATCCCATTTTCTTTTTTTCTGGAACAGCCATGATTACTTTCACTTGATTTTTTCATGGTGTGCTGCAATTGGTGATATCATCTAGGATCACTACCTTGTTACCATTCGATTATTGTGCCCCGCTACTTAGTAGGGGGGGGACTTAGAAACACCGGTGTCCGTAATTCCGTGATTCAGTAATTCTGTGATTCCGTGAGATTTTCTTGTCCGGACAATAACTCGTGAACGATTTAACCGATCAACTTCAAACTTGGGGTGTGCCTTGACATTGGCGAGAGGACGGTTGGGATTGTTTTTCAGCAATGTACATAATCCAATATGGCCGCCGTCAGCCATATTGGATTATAAGCAGTTGGATCTTAGATTTTCTTGTCCGGACAATAACTCGTCAACGATTTAACCGATCAAATTCAAACTTGGGGTGTGCCTTGACATTGGTGAGAGGACGGTTCGGATTGTTTTCCAGCAATGTGCGTAATCTAATATGGCCGCCGTCAGCCATATTGGATTATAAGCAGTTGGATCTTGTCCGGACAATAACTGGAGTACGATTCAACTGATCTGCTTCAAACTTGGGGAGTGCCTTGACATCGGTGAGAGAACGGTTGGGATTGTTTTTCAGCAATGTACATACTCCAATATGGCCGCCGTCAGCCATATTGGATTATAAGCAGTTGGATCTTAGATTTTCTTGTCCGGACAATAACTCGTGAACAATTTAACCGATCAACTTCAAACTTGGGGTGTGCCTTGACATTGGTGAGAGGACGGTTGGGATTGTTTTTCAGCAATTTGCGTAATCTAATATGGCCGCCGTCAGCCATATTGGATTATAATTAGTTGGATCTTGTCCGGACAATAACTGGAGTACGATTCAACTGATCTACTTCAAACTTGGGGAGTGCCTTGACATCGGTGAGAGGACGGTTGGGATTGTTTTTCAGCATTGTGCCTAATGTAACCGCCGTCAGCCATTTTGGATTATAAGTATTTGGATTTTGTCCGGACAATAACTGCAGTACCGTACGATTCAACTGATCTACTTCAAACTTGGGGAGTGCCTTGACATCGGTGAGGGGACGGTTTGGATTGTTTTTCAGCAATGTGCATAATCCAATATGGCTGCCATCAGCCATATTGGCTTATAAGCAGTTGGATCTTAGATTTTCTTGTCCGGACAATAACTCGTGAACAATTTAACCGATCAACTTCAAACTTGGGGTGTGCCTTGAGATTAGTGAGAGGACGGTTGGGAATATTTATAGTCTTATAACTTGACTGTCAACACCTTAAAAATATTTAAATGCAATCATTACCTCACCGCTGTGGGGTGCATCGCTCATCAGCGATATCTCCATTTTCAAATGATACTCTTCATCAATGATATGAGATATCATCGACCACAAATAATCGACCATAGAGGTCCATGGCCCCCGCAGCAGCAGCGCCAGTTATGGTGGATGTAATCCACCATAACTGGTGCTGCTAGCGGGGGACATGGACCTCTATGGTCGATTTTTATTGTCCATTTGGTGTCTGAAAGGTCAAGGGGATAAATTTGACCTGATGACAAATCCTTCGTGACATCACAAGGTAATATTTTGCTTCCACAGCGATGTCTTCCATTTCATTGACATAGGCATGATGTGACCTAATGGTATGCATTCAGCAACCTCACTGAAACAGCTGCCACAGAATGCATAAGGGTTCCAGATACTGAACCCAGATAATGTCATAACTGACTAGAATGAGCACCAAAATCAAGGGCAGACCCGTAGCCAAGGGGGGTTCTCTGGGTTCGGAAATATTATATTTTCTCATTTAAATGCCCTTTTCAAACTGAAGCGAACCCCCTTTTTGCCACTTTTCCCATACAGCGAACCCACTGATGTGCCCTTTTGGAGTGAAGGCGAACCACCCCTCAGTAAATGCTGGCTACGGCCCTATCGGGCTAGGCCATCATTCGTTGATTTTCCATCCTCTGAATTGATTCTAGAAGCTGGATTGATTTTTTCACCGAACCAAATCGTCTTTAACCAATTACAAATACAATCAATACAAATATGGTCAAAAACTGAAAATTGCAACCTTTGCATTTCACCTTTAAAGAGTAAGCTTCACTGTGGTACTTTTGCAAGTTAACATATTTTCAAATTCTAGGATTTATGACTGATTTTAACAATTTCAATGTTATTAATGTTATGGTAGTGCACAGCTCCACAAGCATGTCAGATCTTGTGACATTATTATGGATTGAACTACATCACAATGCTAAATTGTCACAAATTTGTTCCATTCTGTGCATTTTTGGGACTTCCTGATGCTTGAAGTATGACATTGTTAATGTCATCTCTTATGTCAAAAGGGGCATATAAGACTTCTCTCCCACTGTAGAAAGCTGCTTTAAAATGTTGGGGAAAACTGTCTATTATGGTATTTTTTATTATTCACGTTGGTATCTTGAAGATGATGAACACTTACTATAGAACCACATTTACACTTAAAGACCAGAATGTAAAATCACCTGAATTTTGAACTTTGTTACAGATGGTCTGTAATATAAAGACTGGAGATGAGAAGACGAATCATACCTGTTTTTACAAGGTTAACACCCAGGTATGTGAAAGTATACATACCAAGTGGTGTCAATTAAATTGGTACATTTTAATAGCCTATGTAGTGCATCTTTTCATTTTAAATCACATCGCAAATTGGGAGTACTAGGAATTTGTGGGTGGCACTGGGGGTGAGAGAGGTGGTGCTGTGTTCTGTGCTACTGCTAATATGTATCGTCAAATAGGAAATTCCAACTCATCATCAGTACTCAGTGGTCTTGTGAGACAATGTAATAAGATACATGGTAAACCTTGTCTGATCTAAGATGGTCGAGGAATTCTTAACAAGCTGGTAGGTCTGATATGTTTTCAGAATTGTGGAGTATGTAATATCCAAATATATTTAATAAAATTCTCGTGATTTTGGAGACCTGAATCCTTTTATTACTGCTCAACAGGATGGAAGTGCTATCCAATGTGATGTCAAGTCTACAGAGTTTTGTCTAATGGCTAACCTGTTCTGTTCTGATGGTAAACCAGGCAAGGTGAGCAGTATAGGCCTATTCTCCTGACTGTCCTGATGGTAAACCAGGCAAAGTGAGCTGTATACTCTCCCGACTGTTGTGATGGTAATCCAGACAAGGTGAGCCGTATACTCTCCTCACTGTTCTGATGGTAAACCAGGCAAAGTGAACAGTATACTCTCCTGACTGTCCTGATGGTAAACCAGGCAAAGTGAGCTGTATACTCTCCCGACTGTTGTGATGGTAATCCAGACAAGGTGAGCCGTATACTCTCCTCACTGTTCTGATGGTAAACCAGGCAAAGTGAACAGTATACTCTCCTGACTGTCCTGATGGTAAACCAGGCAAAGTGAGCAGTATACTCTCCCGACTGTTGTGATGGTAATCCAGACAAGGTGAGCCGTATACTCTCCTCACTGTTCTGATGGTAAACTATGGCAAAAGTGAACAGTATACTTCTGACTGTCCCTGATAAAACTGAGGCAAAGTGAACAGTATACTCTCCTGACTGTCCTGATGGTAAACCAGGCAAAGTGAGCAGTATACTCTCCTGACTGTCCTGATGGTAAACCAGGCAAAGTGAGCTGTATACTCTCCCGACTGTTGTGATGGTAATCCAGACAAGGTGAGCCGTATACTCTCCTCACTGTTCTGATGGTAAACCAGGCAAAGTGAACAGTATACTCTCCTGACTGTCCTGATGGTAAACCAGGCAAAGTGAGCTGTATACTCTCCCGACTGTTGTGATGGTAATCCAGACAAGGTGAGCCGTATACTCTCCTCACTGTTCTGATGGTAAACCAGGCAAAGTGAACAGTATACTCTCCTGACTGTCCTGATGGTAAACCAGGCAAAGGGAACAGTATACTCTCCTGACTGTCCTGATGGTAAACCAGGCAAAGGGAACAGTATACTCTCCTGACTGTCCTGATGGTAAACCAGGCAAGGTGAGCCTTATACTCTCCTGACTGTTCTGATGGTAAACCAGGCAAAGTGAACAGTATACTCTCCTGACTGTCCTGATGGTAAACCAGGCAAGGTGAGCAGTATACTCTCCTGACTGTTCTGATGGTAAACCAGGCAAAGTGAACAGTATACTCTCCTGACTGTTCTGATGGTAAACCAGGCAAAGTGAACAGTATACTCTCCTGACTGTTCTGGTGATGGTAAACCAGGCAAAGTGAATCAAAGCATGCCTCTCACAGAAGCTGTCCTGATGGTAAACCAAGCAAGGGAACAGTATGCTGTCTGACTGTTCTGATGGTAAACCAGGCAAAGTGAACAGTATACTCTCCTGACTGTCTGATGGTAAACCAGGCAAAGGGCAGTATACTCTCCTGACTGTCCTGATGGTAAACCAGGCAAAGGGAACAGTATACTCCTGACTGTCTGATGGTAAGCCAGGCAGGTGAGCCTTATACTCTCCTGACTGTTCTGATGGTAAAACCAGGCAAGGGGACAGTATACTCTGCTGACTGTCCTGATGAAGGTAAACCAGGCAAGGGAACAGTATACTCTCCTGACTGTCCTGATGGTAAACCAGGCAAGGTGAGCCTTATACTCTCCTGACTGTTCTGATGGTAAACCAGGCAAAGTGAACAGTATACTCTCCTGACTGTCCTGATGGTAAACCAGGCAAGGTGAGTCATATACTCTCCTGACTGTTCTGATGGTAAACCAGGCAAAGAGAACAGTATACTCTCCTGACTGTCCTGATGGTAAACCAGGCAAGGTGAGCCTTATACTCTCCTGACTGTTCTGATGGTAAACCAGGCAAAGTGAACAGTATACTCTCCTGACTGTCCTGATGGTAAACCAGGCAAGGTGAGCCTTATACTCTCCTGACTGTTCTGATGGTAAACCAGGCAAAGGGAACAGTATACTCTGCTGACTGTCCTGATGGTAAACCAGGCAAAGGGAACAGTATACTCTCCTGACTGTCCTGATGGTAATCCAGGCAAGGTGAGCCTTATACTCTCCTGACTGTTCTGATGGTAAATCAGACAAGGTGAGTCATATACTCTCCTGACTGTTCTGATGGTAAACCAGGCAAGGCGAGCAGTATACTCACCTGCCTGTTCTGATGGTAAACCAGGCAAGGTGAGCAGTATACTCTCCTGACTGTTCTGATGGTAAACCAGACAAGGTGAGCAGTATACTCTCCTGACTGTTCTGATGGTAAACTAGGCAAGGTGAGCAGTATACTCTCCTGACTGTTCTGATGGTAAACCAGACAAGGTGAGCAGTATACTCTCCTGACTGTTCTGATGGTAAATCAGGCAAGGTGAGCAAAATTCAGGTCGTGGTCGGAGGTCAAAGGTCACTGTTGCCTAAAATCAGGAAATCATTGATCGTTGATAGTTTTCTATCTACAGTTCTAATTATGCCCCCCCCCCTCTAACTAGAGGGGGGCATATAGCGATCGCTTTGTCCGTCCGTCCGTCCGTCTGTCCGTCCGAATTTCTTGTCCGGGCAATATCTCGGTTAATATTTGATGGACAGGATTGAAACTTGCATGGAATGTGGCCAGTGGCTCATAGTTGTGCAGCGTAGAGTTTTTTCCGAGTTCCGGTATATTTTCAAGAGTTATGGCCCTTTTTCTGAAATCTCTGTGAATGGGACTTGTCCGGGCTGGATCTTGGTTAATATTGTATGGACAAGTATGAAATTTGCATGATATGTGGGCAATGACCCACAGTTGTGCAGCGTAAAGTTTCTCCACATTTCGCTTGTATTTTCAAGAGTTATGGCCCTATGTTCCTGAATTCTCCGTGAATTGGGACTTGTCCGGGCTGGATCTCGGTTAATATTGTGACTTGTCCGGGCTGGATCTCGGTTAATATTGTATGGACAATTATGAAATTTGCAGGATGTGTGGTCAGTGCCCTGTAGTTGTGCAGCGTGAATTATCTCCGCGTTTCGCATATATTTTCAAGAGTTATGGCCCTTTTTTCTTCAAATCTTTGTGAATTGGAACTTGTCCGGGCTGGATCTCGGTTAATATTGTATGAACAATTATGAAATTTGCAGGATATGTGGTCAGTGCCCTGTAGTTGTGCAGCGTGAAGTTTCTCCATGTTTTGCCTATATTTTCAAGAGTTATGGCCCTTTTTTCTTCAAATCTTTGTGAATTGGGATTTGTTGGGCTGGATCTCGGTTAATATTGTATGAACAAGTATGAAATTTGCATGATATGTGGTCAGTGACCCATAGGTGTGTAGCGTGAAGTTTCTCTGTTTTCGGTTATATTTTCAAGAGTTATGGCCCTTTGTTTAAACCTAAGTGAATGGGATATATTTATTTGTCCAAGCTGGATCTCAGTCCATAACTGATTTGAACCAGGAAAATGGCTATATTATATGTTATTCTACATTCCAAAGCAGACAACATAGGTCCTGAAGTATGAAATTGCCCCAAAAACAGTGAATTGGGTGCGAAATTCAAAATTCACTGATCGCCTCATAATTTCACCACAATATACTCCCAAGGAATGTAGGTCTCATAACCAGGGCACATTTTCGGATTTGGCGAAAGCCCTGGCGACCATCTTGCATCGAAGCATCGTATTATCACTTGTTGCTTGATACTTGGAATATGTATTTTGTGAGGCATGGTAAAAAAGTGACTGAAACAGAATTTTTATAATTATCCAAATTAGGCCTCCACCAACCAATAAAGAACAGAACAATGGCGGGGCAGTGTCGGATTAAAGTGGAAGTGGGGGGGGGGGCATACAATTGAGCAATCTCTGATTGCTTCCTTCCTGTGTTTTTGGTGAGTGGATGCCCTAGGGGGGAACGATATGTTGCATACCAAATGTAGGTCGAGGTCAGAGGTCAAAGGTCAGTGTGATCGAAAAATCAGGAAATCATTAAAAATTTCTAATTTTTTGTGAGTGGATTCAATAGAGGGAAATGAAGTGTCGCACACCAAAATATAGGTCAAGGTCAAAGGTCACTGTGTCCCCAAAATCAGGAAATTATTAAAAATAACATTTTTTTATATCAGTAGATACATTAGGGGGACACGATGTGTCACAAATTAAAATGTAGGTCAAGGTCACTCTACCCCAAAATCGTGAAATTGTTAAAAATCATAAAATCGTGATTTTTTTAGTCCGTTGAGAAATTACGGGGAGTCGTTTTGTCATGTACCAAAATTTAGATCCAGGTCAATAGTCAAGGTTACTGTGACCCCAGAATCAAGGTCAAAGGTCAGTGTGACCTAAAAATCAGGAAATCATCAAAAGATTACTATTTTTTTGTGAGTGGATTCAATAGGGGAAATGAAGTGTCGCACACCAAAAATTAGGTCAAGGTCAAAGGTCAAGGACCCCAAAATCGTGAAATTGTTAAAAATCATGATTTTGGTGTCCATTGAGAAATTACGGGGAGACGGTTTGTCATGTACCAAAATTTAGGTCAAGGTCAATAGTCAAGGTCACTAGGACTGCGGAATCAAGAAATCTTTAAAAATTATTTTTTTGTGCCAGTAAATACATTAGGGGGACATGATGTGTCATGTACCAAAATGTAGGTCAAGGCCGAGCATCCGGTTACTGTGACCCCCAAAATCATGAAATTCATAAAAATCATGTTTTTTTGGTGTCTACTGATACATTGATGGAAGACGATGTGTCTTGTACCAAAATTTAGGTCAAGGTCAAAGGTCAAGGTCACTGTGATCCCAAAATCAGGAAATCATTCAAAGTAACTTTTTTTCTGCCAGTTTATACATTAGAGGGACATGATGTGTTGCATATCAAAATGTGGGTCCACGGTCAAGGTCACTGTGACCCCAAAATCAAGAAATCATTAAAAGTCACATTTTCATATGCCTGTCAAAGACGAGGTCGTGTAATGCGATGTTGGGATCTGTCTATTCATCCAATAACATTTGTTGTCCATGCAATATGTCTAGTTTCAAGGTATGAATTGTTACCAAATTTTGAGTATACCTTACTCGCATGGCAAAGAGGAGCCATACATTTTGAGATCAATTTGTCAAAGGTCAAGGTCACAGTCTTCCCAAAACTGAATCAGTTTTAGCTGACTATATGTGTTAGGTTGGAATATTCAGAGTTCTCTCCCCTACATGTATATGGCAGTTATCCTGTGGAGTTTTCTCCCATGTTTGAAACAGCTGCATTCAGTTAAACTGTTGTGAAATAAAAATCATAAATTTACTAATTTATGAGTTTCATACCTGTTTATTAACTCAAGAACAAAGGTTAACTTCATCACTTTCTTCTTCTTTCATGAAAAATTATCTCGACTGAAAGGAAACTACTATTTTCTTGTGATTGACTATTGTCGATTTCAGTGTGGGATATGTGAGCTCTCGGCTCTTGCTTCAAGGTCAACTAGTTAACAAGAGTTGAGCTCATTTTAGTTTATCATTCAATAGAATATGTGATATATGTTACATTCTCAGGCACAAAATTGTAGACCTTTCTCTGGACTGCTAGTTATCAATTGCAATCAAGGCTATTAACCCTTTCACTGTTTAACCTGGGTTCTCCTGCCATGTCGCGGCCTTTACAAGAATACTGTACACGTAGACGTGTCGTCCATGCTTTGATGTCAAAATAATACGAAATGCCATTTGTGGATGCGCCGGCAACGACGGAATTACCTTCTGTTTGATCAGCGTGTCTCTCAATGCATAGAATTTCGCCCGCCGACGTAACGTCACTGTCACAGAACGACTGCGAACTTGGACGTACACTGCACGTCATGAACACAATGAGGAGAGAAAGCAGTGACGTGCACTGCACGTCATTAACAGTGAAAAGGTTAAACAACCTTGAAATTTGGACCAATGTAATTCCAGATATACGGGCGTATATTGAAGCCCCCTGGGCTCTTGTTCTTCAATAATATCTTTCAATATTTCATAAATATATATGGTGATTAGTTTAGGATTCGCATAATGAGGGACTGGCACAATACCAGCCATCCAATCAGATTCTGTGATTGTCACTTCCTGTTCATTGATTTGGTCCCAGTTACATGTAGCCAATCAAGTAACAGAAGTAGTAGTGGTTGAGTGGTCTAAGGCGCTTCGCTGTTGACCGCTAGCCTCACACCGCTGAACCGGCACAGGTTAGAGCCCAGCTGGTCCATGTGTGAAAGTTTGTCAGTTACTTGCCGAAGGGCGGTGGTTCTCTCCGGGTACTCCGGCTTCCTCCACCAACCAAACTGACCATCACCATATGAGTGAAACAAACTTGAGTGTGACATTAAGCCGAATTCCCTCCCTCCCTCTAGTTCATCTTCTGATCCTGTTTTGCAAGCCTCCCATTGGGCATTGGTATGATGACCTGTTCAGATGTCATTATATCATTACAGTCTTTAGTCAGTGTGCAGATTTGTTCTGTTCTTCTATTTCCCAGGTAATAGAGGCCAAAGTCAGTCGGAGGATTGGACCAGATAACTTCATGTCTTGTTTGAGGAAAACCCTATCTGCCCATTATGGAAATAAGGCTGTAGGGTTAGGAGGGAGCTTTCTTCTCGAAAAAGGGAAGGCTAAACTTCATGTCATGGTAAATACAAATCATTTCTGCTGTCCAGTGCTATTTTCCACATATATCTGATTGTCAGTGTAACATATAATTTGCATACACAGTTAAGTGGGGTATATTTCATGTCACTTTTATGATAATGGTCACCAATACTTGTGGAATTTGTTGCTCAAATCTTCACCTGCTATTGCTATGCCTTATTCCCTCCTTTAGGAGATTCTTTGCAATAAATAAAAGTTATCTCCCCTTAACCCTTTCACCGATTATTTCCCCTGACAATAGTGACCTGCTGACGATCAATTCCCTGAGAACTGGTAAAATTTGTATATGTTGTCTTTGGAATGCTATATGAATTATGTCTCCCCCAACTATGTTGGGGGGAGACATCTAGTGTTTGTGCTGTCTGTCTGGATGGATGTCTGTCTGGTTGGATGGATGTCTGTCCGTCCCCTTGGCTTGTCTGCAAGATATCTTGAGAACTACTGGATGGAATTTCACCAAACTTGGATGGAAGCTTCATTATGCCCCCCCTAACTAGAGGGGGGGCATATAGCGATCGCTTTGTCCGTCCGTCTGTCCGTCCGTCTGTCCGTCGTACCGTCCGTCTGTCCGTCCGAATTTCTTGTCCGCGCGATATCTCGGTTAATAATTGATGGACAGGATTGAAACTTGCATGGAATGTGGCCAGTGGCTCATAGTTGTGCAGCGTAGAGTTTTTTCCGAGTTCGGGTATCATTTTCAAGAGTTATGGCCCTTTTTCTGAAATCTCTGTGAATGGGACTTGTCCGGGCTGGATCTTGGTTAATATTATATGAACAAGTATGAAATTTGCATGACATGTGGTCAGTGCCCCACAGTTGTGCAGCGTAAAGTTTCTCCCCGTTCCGCCTATATTTTCAAGAGTTATGGCCCTTTGTTCCTGAAATCTCCATGAATTGGGACTTGTCCGGGCTGGATCTTGGTTAATATTGTATGGACAATTATGAAATTTGCAGGGTATGTGGTCAGTGCCCTGTAGTTGTGCAGCGTGAAGTTTCTTCGCGTTTCGCATATATTTTCAAGAGTTATGGCCCTTTGTTCGTCAAGTCTTTGTGAATTTGGACTTGTCCAGGCTGGATCTCGGTTAATATTGTATGGACAAGTATGGAATTTGCAGGATATGTGGTGAGTGCCCTGTAGTTGTGCAGTGTGAAGTTTCTCCGCGTTTCGCGTATATTTCAAGAGTTATGGCCCTTTTGTTTTTGAAATCTTTGTGAATTGGGACTTGTCCGGGCTGGATCTCGGTTAATATTTTATGGACAATTATGGAATTTGCATGATATGTGGTCAGTACTCCATAGGTGTGCAGCATGAAGTTTCTCTGCTTTCGGTTATATTTTCAAGAGTTATGGCCTTTTGTTCATCAAACCTAAATGAATGGGATATATTTATTTGTCCAAAGCACATTCCAAAGTAGATCACATAGGTCCTGAAGTATGAAATTGCCCCAAAAAGAGCGAATTGGATGCAAAATTCAAAGTTCACGATCGCTTCATAATTTCACCACAATATACTCCCAAGGAATGTAGGGTCTCATAACCAGGTCACATTTTTGAATTTGGCGAAAGTCCCGGGTGGAATATGTACATGTATTTATGTGAGGCATGCCGAAAAAAGTGACTGAAACAGAATTTTTATAATTAGCCAAATTAGGCCTCCACAGACCAATACAAAACAGAACAATGGTGGAGCAGTGTCGGATTAAAGCGGAAGGGGGGCATACAATTGAGCAATCTCTGATTGCTTCCTTGCTGCGTTGGGATAGCCCCCTCATTTGATTAGGTTTTGGTGTGTGTGTGTGCATTCATCCGTGTCCGGTGTCCGTCCGTCCGTCCATCTACTTGTACATGTATATACAGGTCTTGTCTGCAAGATATCTTGAGAACTACTGGATGGAATTTCACCAAACTTGGTTGGAAGCTTCATTGGGATAGCCCCCTCATTTGATTAGGTTTTGGTGTGTGTGTGTGCATTCATCCATGCCCAGTGTCCGTCCGTCCGTCCATCTACTTGTACATGTATATACAGGCCTTGTCTGCAAGATATCTTGTGAACTACTGGACGGAATTTCATCAAACTTGGATGGAAGCTTCATTGGGACAGCCCCCTCATTTGATTAGGTTTAGGTGTGTGTGCATGCGTTCATCCGTGTCCGATGTCCGTCCGTCCATCTACTTGTACATGTATACACAGGCCTTGTCTGCAAGATATCTTGAGAACTACTGAATGGAATTTCACCAAACTTGGAAGGAAGCTTCATTGGGATAGCCCCCTCATTTGATCAGGTTTTGTTGTATGTGTGCATGCATTCATCCGTGTCCAGTGTCCGTCCTTCCGTTCATCTACTGGTACATGTATATATAGGCCTTGTCTGCAAGATATCTGGAGAACTACTTAACGGAAGTTACCAAACTTGGATGGAAGCTTTATTGGGATAGCCCTCTCATCTGATTAGGTTTTGGTTTGTGTGTGCATTTGTCCATGTTCGGTGTCCATCCGTCTGTCCATGTACTTGTACATGTATACGTATATACAGGCCCTTTCTGCAATATATCTGAAGAACTACTAGACAGAATTTCACCAAACTTAGATGGAAGGTTCATTGGGATAGCCCCCTCATTTGATTAGGTTTGGGTGTGTGTGCATTTATCCATGTCCATCGTCCGTCCGTCCATCTAATTGTTCATGTTTATACAGACTTTTTCTGCAAGATATCTGGAGAACTACTCGACGGAATTTCACCAAACTTGGATGGAAGCTTCATTGGGATAGCCCCTCGTCTGATTAGGTTTTGGTGTGTGTGTGTGAGCGTTCGTTTATGTCCATCCATCCGTCCATCTACTTGTACATGTATATACAAGCCTTGTCTGCAAGATATCTGGAGAACTGCCCCACGGAATTTCGCCAAACTTGGATGGAAGCTTCATTGAAATGGCCTTATGATCTAATTAGGTTTTGGTGTGAGCTAGTGCTTGCGTGGGTCCATGCAAAATGTGCTTATCTGTCTGTCCAATTTTTGTTCACTCCATATCTTGAAAACTAATGAAGGCAGATGCACGGTACAGCATGTATACTATAGGTGTGGCTCTTGTATGTTTTGCATCTTTCCTATAATGTGATCAGTTTCGAAATAGTTGATGCTTCACAATTACATGTATTTCACATTGGTTGGACGCTGTAGATGTCGGCAATCCACTCATTGCTATATAAATCCCGAATCCCCACTGGGTTACTGCAACAATGAAAATCGCCTCTTTGTAATTAATATTTTTAGATGCACAGCTTTGTTTAGGATACTTATTGCTACATTCATTTTATAGCACTTTCCCTTAAATTATGTGCCCACTCAAGGCAAGGTGGGAGGTTGGGGGAGACGTATGTTTTTGCTTAAAAAAACAACTAGCATAGGCTTCATGCCGGAGCGGCGACTCAAGGGTCAAAGCGGAATCTCTAGTTGTGTTTGCGTCTGAGATTTGTAGCAAAACACAGGAACCCGGTCTTCACAATGGACACTCCAGTGTTATTTGCTCTAGTTTTATTGCAAAATAAATAAAATAGCATGCAAAAGTAGATTTTACTGCAAGAGAATGCTCTTCCCCCGGCTTTCTTGACTTGAAAACTTCAAAATTCAACGGAGAAATCGTCTTTTTTTGACCGCATTTGACAGTGTTTATCTCGAGATAAACTCGGCCATTTTCCATGTTTGACCTCTCATTGGAAAGCGTGACCTTTCCCCTTTCTATAAATGACATCACCTAGGACGGATGGCGAAAATAAAACGGAGAATATGATTGGATTGTAATGATATCATTCCATCCTTCCAGCCAGTGTCTACGCCGGTCTCTTAGCTGTTGGCTGATAGAGGTCACATGGGCAAAATTACGCATACCGATTGGCTCGTCGACAGGCGGGGGAATCCATCTTGAATGAAATGGATAATTGTTTGACACACGTTGTGGATCAAGACTCGTAAAAATATGGAAATAAACTTCGTCGATCGCCGTTGGCAGTTTTAATCGTCTGGGGAATATTCACCACACTTAAGGCACCGTTTCCAATTATCGTTCGCGAATGAATCGTTTATTTCGTCAAATTTTCTCGAAGTCGCGATTTTCCAAGGCGCGAGGGAATGGGTTTTTTCTTCAAAATAAACGATTCATTCGCGATCGCTGTTCGAATGGTTTTTTTTCTGTTGGCAATCGTTTTTCAATCGAGAAAATTCTCGCGAATAAAAAGCGATATCGCGATTCAATCGCTTTTTAATCGAGAAAATATAAACGATTGAAAAAAAAAACGATTGAGGATTATAGCCGAAAGTAGTACGCCATTGGTTCAGCCTGACTGACCCGCATACACGTTCGAGTTTCTAACACTTCAGTCAGACTATATAAAGTTCGATCATTCCTTTTCCATTCTTTGCCTAGTGTAAAACTATAGCGTGTTTCTGTACAGTTGGCGGTTATATAGATACGATGGGGATATTGAAAGAAATTGAAAAAAAAATCTATATATATACATAGGAATAATGGTTATGCATATAATTATAACTTCATATTTACATATATTTTGTATGGGACACAGGCCCGGATATGGTCAGATTGGGTCATTTGCACTTGCAATTTCGTCTATTATTTTTGGTATTTCTGTGTTTTAAAGCTGGTATTATTCCAGATTTCTTGTGTAGTATTTTTCGTGAACGTTTTTGGCATCTGTGCGGGCTGAAATTTTGAGTTGATTCATCAGATTTTCGCTGTACGCGTGGTTTTTTGTCCAGCGATCACCATTTTCCTTGTGTAGATAGATGGCGCTGTATTGAATATAACGTTGTCATACGGGGCTTTTGAGTCTTCGCAAGCACTTAATTATTAATATATAGCGCGGGCTATTTGTAAAAATTTTCACAACTGGTTAATCCAGTAAGAGATGAAATTATATAATATTCAGTTGGTTTTTGGATTGAGCTTCCCTTTGGAATCATTCATAGTTCATTTATCAAAATATAAAATTAAAATAAAAAGTATTGTACATATGCGAATCCAACCGTTATATGCGATTCAATCACCATTGTGATATGTATTTGATATAAATATTAAATCACTGCCTCGAATATTCTTATAATAAATAAAATTAACTTGATGGTGATTTTTTTAACTTATTCACATCTCAATAGTTTAAAAAAACTGTACCAAAACATGAATGGATACCCTTTCCTAATGTATGTTTTACTATAACAAAATATACATATTTAATTACACTATTTTTCACCTTAATTAACCTAGAAATTCTCGGCTGGAGGGCTAAAGCTGTTCTGGGTTATCGCCATGCGCCCATTCACACCTCTATCAAGCCTGTGTCGTAATCATTCTGATAATGCAATCAACGAACTCAAATCCACTTATGACCTGTACCCGGTATTTACAAAACAAGATATTGTGACTATCATCCTGTATCATTAATACATTGTCGACTCACACGATTATTGAATAAACATGTAATTTTGTCATTTACGCTTCGCCAGAGTAAATCTGAGCGCGAACGTCACAGGAAGCATGGTACAGGAATATGAAAAGATATTTCCAGCATACGCCCTAATTCGGCTTGTAGGAGACTATAGATCGTGAATCATATATATTATTCGGTTATCTTACGCATTTATACAGTATAGTATAGTAATATAGGTTTTTCCATCGACAAATCCGCAATCAACATTACATGTAGTTCCCAGTTCGCGGATAAAGCGGCGTACGACGGCAACACGGCCTATGTGTCAAATATCACTCCGCCTCACGATTCTCTCGCGCCTTGAAAAAAACCCCGATTCCTCGCGATTGAAGATTCGCGATCAAGAACGGATCGCGCATGGGTAAGCGATTCAAAAACGATATCGCGAGAGAATGGTTTTTTCCAGAAAAGGTTCAATCGTTTTTTCTCATTTTTTTCTCGATATCCTCGCGACTGATTCGCGATTGATCGTTTTTCAATCGAGAAAATTGAAGAAAAATCGCGACTGAAGAAAAAACGATTAATGGAAACGATCCCTAAGCAGTCGTGTAAGTTCAAAAATACAGGAGTTAGGGATCGTTTCCATTAATCGTTTTTTCTTCAGTCGCGATTTTTCTTCAATTTTCTCGATTGAAAAACGATCAATCGCGAATCAGTCGCGAGGATATCGAGAAAAAAAATGAGAAAAAACGATTGAACCTTTTCTGGAAAAAACCATTCTCTCGCGATATCGCTTTTGAATCGTTTACCCATGCGCGATCCGTTCTTGATCGCGAATCTTCAATCGCGAGAGAATCGTTTTTTTCAAGGCGCGAGAGAATCGTGAGGCGGAGTGATATTTGACACATAGGCCGTGTTGCCGTCGTACGCCGCTCTATCCGCGAACTGGGAACTACATGTAATGTTGATTGCGGATTTGTCGATGGAAAAACCTATATTACTATACTATACTTTATAAATGCATAAGATAACCGAATAATATATATGATTCACGATCTATAGTCTCCTACAAGCCGAAGTAGGGCGTATGCTGGAAATATCTTTTCATATTCCTGTACCATGCTTCCTGTGACTCTGGCGAATCGTAAATGACAAAATTACATGTGTATTCAATAATCGTGTGAGTCGACAATTTATTAATGATACAGGATGATAGTCACAATATCTTGTTTTGTAAATACCGGGTACAGGTCATAAGTGGATTTGAGTTCGTTGATTGCATTATCAGAATGATTACGGCACAGGCTTGATAGAGGTGTGAATGGGCGCATGGCGATAACCTAGAACAGCTTAGCCCTCCAGCCGAGAATTTCTAGGTTAATTAAGGTGAAACATAGTGTAATTAAATATGTATATTTTGTTATAGTAAAACACACATTAGGAAAGGGTATCCATTCATGGGTTGGTACAGTTTTTAAACTATTGAGATGTGAATAAGTTCAAAAAATCACCATCAAGTTAATTTTATTTATTATAAGAATATTCGCGGCAGTGATTTCATATTTATATCAAATACATATCTTTTTGATTGAATCGCATATAACGGTTGGATTCGCATATGTACAATACTTTTATTTTAATTTTATATTTTGATAAATGAACTATGAATGATTCCAAAGGGAAGCTCAAGCCAAAAACCAACTGAATATTATATAATTTCATCTCTTACCGGATTAACCAGTTGTGAAATTTTTTACAAATAGCCCGCGCTATATATTAATAATTTAGTGCTTGCGAAGACTCAAAAGCCCCGTATGACAATGTTATATTCAATACAGCGCCATCTATCTACACAAGGAAAATGGTGATCGTAGGACAAAAAACCACGCGTACAGCGAAAATCTGATGAATCAACTCAAAATTTCAGCCCGCACAGATGCCAAAAACGAAATACCCAAAATAATAGACGAAATTGCAAGTGCAAATGACCCAATCTGACCATATCCGGGCCTGTGTCCCGTACAAAATATATGTAAATATGAAGTTATAATTATATACATAACCATTATTCCTATGTATATATATAGATATTTTTTTTCAATTTCTTTCAATATTCCCATCGTATCTATATAACCACCAACTGTACAGAAACACGCTATAGTTTTACACTAGGCAAAGAATGGAAAAGGAAGAAGAAAAAATGATCGAACTTTATATAGTCTGACTGAAGTGAAACTCGAACGTGTATGCGGGTCAGGCAGGCTGAATCAATGGCGTACTACTTTCGGCTATAATCCTCAATCGTTTTTTTTCAATCGTTTATATTTTCTCGATTAAAAAGCGATTGAATCGCGATATCGCTTTTTATTCGCGAGAATTTTCTCGATTGAAAAACGATTGCCAACAGAAAAAAAACCATTCGAACAGCGATCGCGAATGAATCGTTTATTTTGAAGAAAAAAAACCATTCCCTCGCGCCTTGGAAAATCGCGACTTCGAGAAAATTTGACGAAATAAACGATTCATTCGCGAACGATAATTGGAAACGGTGCCTTAGGAAGAGGTTTTCGAAAAAAATTTCCACTTCTGCGGCTTGCTGCCGACAGGCCCGTCACACGGTATGTGAGGAAAAATGCATTTTTCGCTCTGATTTTTTCCGTTCAACATCTAATTTTGCTTTATTTCTTTTGCAAACAAACAACTTCGAGAATCAAAATGATCAAGGTTTTGGCTTTCCAGAAGTATACAGTGTTTGATAGATTTCTGTTAAAACGGATGCAAAAAAATACAAGTGCTGTACCCATCATGATGGCGAACAGGTTTAAAGCTAACCCGGTCTACCGGGGATGGTCGTACGGGTGGCACTCTCATTATCCCCGTGTACCGGGAATACTCGGTGAAAGGGTTAAGGGAGCTCAGATGACTAGCTCTGCACACGTGACCCACGGATACTTCCTCTTTCCTTCTTGCAGCTGCCGTGGGCAGACGTATTTTAAATCTAGTTTTATAGAGACGTAATCTAGGGTTATTCTATTTCTGAAGCTAAATATTAGCAGTATTGTGTACAAGATGTCTGATAAAAAGCTTACTGTCCCTGAAAATTCTAAACGTTGCCCTTCTTGTTTGTCGGCTTTCTTGGTCATTTTTGGACTCCCACTCGACCTGCTTCTCGTGCAAAGGACATCTTTGTTATCGGCGGGTCACCTGTTTAGAATGTGTAAAATGGGACGATGTTGCTTAGCGAAATTACGCCCAGGCTAGACGTGCGTTTCTGTTACGATCTTCCGAGGATACCAACGTATCTGCTGACGAGAGACATCAGTCTGAAATAGCTCTCATCATGGATTTTAAATTCAACGAAGATCTACCTGGCTAGCCTCTCAGCCCTACCATGTCATTTTCATCATCTTTCAGAATTCCCCCTAGTGGTACAGTCAAACAGGTGGAAATTGACAACTACCCAGACGGGTCTGTTCGTACAGACAAGAACTCGTCTGGCGACTCTTGAGTTACGCAATCGTCTGAATCTGTGTCTAGGACAACAAAAGACACTGTCTCAAAGTGAAAACCTGCTTTCACAGATCGACCTTTGTGATCGCAACCAACAAAAGGCCTTTTTTGTCCTCCGCCACGAAGTGGTGGGAGGACTTGGAAATGCTAGCCGTCCGTCCTTCTGTCCCACATCTTGTGAACGCGATATCTCGAGAACAATTCGACCAATCGACTTCAAACTTGAGAAGGTGCTTCACATCAGTTAGACGGCCATTGGTATTGATTTTCACTGAGATACGTAATCCAAGATGGCCGCCATCGACCATATTGGATTCTGTCCGTCCCACGTCTTGTGAACGCGATATCTCGAGAACAATTCGACTAATCGACTGCAAACTTGAGAAGGTGCTTCACATCAGTTAGACGGCCATTGGTATTGATTTTCACTGAGATACGTAATCCAAGATGGCCGCCATCGACCATATTGGATTCTGTCCGTCCCACATCTTGTGAACGCGATATCTCAAGAACAATTCGACCAATCGACTTCAAACTTGAGAAGGTGCTTCACATCAGTTAGATGGCCAATGGTATTGATTTTCACTGAGGTACGTAATCCAAGATGGCCGCCATCGACCATATTGGATTCTGTTCGTCCCACATCTTTTGAACGCGATATCTCAAGAACAATTCCACCAATCAACTTCAAGCTTGGGTAGGTTCTTCACATCAGTCAGACGGCCATTGGTATTGATTTTCACTGAGGTACGTAATCCAAGATGGCTGCCATTGACCATATTGGATTCTGTCCATCCCACATCTTGTGAATGCGATATCTCGAGAACAGTTCGCCATTGGTATTGTTTTTCACTGAGGTACGTAATCCAAGATGGCTGCCATGGACCATATTGGATTCACTCCGTTCCACATCTTGTGAACGCGATATATCTCGAAAAATTTGACCAAACGACTTCAAACTCGAGACAGTGCTTCTCATCAGTTAAGACAGCCATTGGTATTGATTTTCATTGAGGTAGTATGTAATCCAAGATGGCTGCCATTGACCATCTTGGATATCACTCACCCATATTGTACCCATCTGTGTTGTGAACGCGATAGCTTGATCTATTCCACCCATCGATTTATAAACCTCACCATCCACAAATCCATATACAACTACAGACTTACATTCCAGTGTTACACTACCCATTACTGCTTCCCAAACCTCCTCAAATTGTCTCAACAATTCCAGATAAACGTCTCTTTCCACATACACATATCCACTTTCCAAGTTATATTTAAGGAGATATTGGAAGCGTATATGCTGTATGCTCTCAAACAGGCTACTTGGAGGAGGATCTGCTAGCTACTCAGCTTGTCTTCTTTGACTCTACGGACTCCAACTTCATCTAATCTTTTGACTACTGTTGATGTTATTTCACAGTTTATCTCTCGGGAGAAGAAAAAGCCACAACGGTCTTCTATTTCTCCCCTGCGATTTAAATCTCGCTTGTCTGCTACAACTGGTTCGCTCATAACGGCTTCTCGGACTACGACTGTACGTCTGGCTGCCAAGTCCATGTCTTCACCGTGCCGTTCTCGTTCATCGCAACACCATTCCCGTACGCCACAACATCGTTCCAGTACGCCTTTACGTCATTCCTGTATGCCTCTACGCCATTCTCGTACACCACCTCGCTGTTCCCGTGCGCCGTTATGTCGTTTCCACACCCCACAACGACTTTCCTGTTCGTCACAATGCCGTTTCCGTATGCCACAACACCGTAGTCGTACACCATTACGGCGTTTCCATACACCTTTACGCCATTTCTGTACGCCAGTATGTCGTTCTCTTACACCTTTACACCATTCCCGTTCGCCGCAACGCTGTTTCCGTACGCCTTTGCATCGTTCTCATACACCTCTACGCCGTTCTCGTACACCACAACGTCGTTTCCATACACCACTACGCCGTTCTCGTTCTCTTCAACGTCGTTCTTGTACACCTTTAATTCATAGTCAAGCTGGTCGTTCTCATCGGGTCCTTGACGAGGGTTCACCTGTTCGACGTTCTTTTTCGGCGTCTTCTACTTCAGTTCGGAAGTCTTGGACCTCTCGGAGCAAATCTGCCGATGCGGATGAGTTATCGATTGAGGATAAGATGACGGCACTTATTGCTCTCGTTCCTGACATGCCCGGACCTACTAGTGCTGACTCCACTTCTGGCAGTACCATCTTTTTCCATACCTTCAGATGTCATCCCTCAATCCTCTAGTTCCAGTGTTGAAATCTCTACATCCACATCTGATTTGGTGGCAGTCCCTTCACAATGTCATGCGGGGAGTTCCTTTTCTTTAACCGACACCAGATTACCATCTCTACACCGATGCCTCCCAGATAGATTGGGGAGCCCATCTAGATGACCTAGAAGTGTCTGGCAGATGGTCGATGTCGGATGCCAGGCTTGACCTTCTGGAGATGAAGGCAGTCATCCTAGCAGTTCAGCATTGGGGCCCGCTACTGGTGAATTCGAGACTTCTCGTCGCAACGGACAACTCTACCGTCATTGTTCACATCAACAAGATGGGTACCACCCGATCCAACTTAACATTTCGTCTGGTTTGGACCCTCTTCGACTGGGCTTTACAACATCACTGCCATCTCACCACTCGTCATGTTCCGGGTCGGCTCAATGTCCTAGCAGATCACCTTTCTCGTCCCGACACCATTCTCCAGACCGAATGGCAGCTTCACCCCGAGGTCTTCCAATGTATCACCAGCATCTGGGAGTCTCCCTTGATTGACCAGTTTGCGACAAGGAACAATGCACATCTCTCTTTGTTCGTCAGTCCAATTCTGGATCCTCAAGCCTTCGCCATCGACGCTCTGTCAATCAGTTTGGACAACTTCCTGGCTTATGCCTATCCTCCCATAGCTCTGATTCAGGAGGTTCTATTAAAGGTTGCTCAGCATGACTGCGTCATCCTTCTCGTTGTTCCGTGGTGGCCTCGTCGACCATGGTTTCCGGCTCTGGTTCATCTTCTCACCGCTTCACCATGCCGCCTACCAGTTTGGGCCAACCTGTTGCGTCAACCTCATGGGTTAATCCATCACAACCACCAGTGGCTCAACTCAACACGTTTGCAGACTATCCAGGGTGCACTCTCAGACCAAGGGTTTTCAGCAGAAGTTGCAGAGACGATGGTTTCTGCCAACCGATCTTCCACATCACAGCTCTATCAATCTAAGTGGGCATATTTCGTCTTCTGGTTTTGAGGCAGAGGCATCAATCCATTATCCCAACGCTGCCTCTCTTCCCATAGTAGCGGGCTTTTTCCTTCACCTATAGGAAGTTTCAAATCAGCACCATTGAGGGGTACTGGTCAGCTTTAGCCAGAGTTCTACGCCTTTCAATGGGTATCAACATTAGTTTGAATGCCAACATCTCTACTCTCCTTCGTGCCCCTCGCCTTACAGTCTCGTCGTACCCGACAACTGTTACCAAAGTGGGACATTGGGGTGGTCCTTAGCGCTCTTCTTCATCCACCCTTCGAACCTCTTCAGTCTGCCTCTATTAAAGCTGTTTCCTACAAGACTGCTTTCCTTACGGCCTTCGCTTTGGTTTCTAGAGTATCCGAGCTTCACGCCCTGGAGAGGAAGTCAATGACCTCAATGGCTGATTGGTCTCGCATTTCTTTCAGTCCCATTCCAAAATTCATCGCCAAAAATGAGGCTGTCCGCCTAGGTCCTTGTGCTCAACGTCTGTATTCCATTCCTGTATTAACAGACTATACGTCACTATCTCACCTGTACCGACCCAGTTGGGGGTCTCGTCGACTGTTATTTCTCTCTCTCTCTTCATTCTGCCTAACTCGTGACATCACCAAGAACATGGTGGCTTCTTGGTTGAAGAAGACCATTGAGTGGACATATCAGCTCGCCATTGATGCTCCCTCACTTCTGGCCTCTGCTTCCTCCCATGAAACTCATGCCATCGCCACATCTTGGCCTTTATGGAAGAACTTATCCTTGAATGACATTGTTCAATCCTGTGCTTGGAGTGCCAATTCGACTTTTACCGACTTCTGTCTGAGAGACATGTCAGTACAATCAGATAGTGACCACGTTAGGGCCACTGGTAGCTGCCCAGCATGTGGTCCATTAGTTTCCAAAAAGGAGGGGGGGGGGGGTAGCACTGATCGCCGCAGCAAACCAGCCAGTCCGCCAGCTTACAAGACCCGACACGTCGGTGAGTATTATTTAGGCATGACCCTGCTTATCGCTTACTGGTTTTACTCCACGAGTACCCACAGTGTCTCCACCCGGTTTCCCTCTGGTTGAGTAATTTCACATCCACGATCAGTACTGTTTACTCACGAGTACCCACAGCGTCTCCACGACCCGGGTTTCCTCTGTTGAGTTATTAGTGTGCCGCATCCACGAGCATCTTACAAGACAGCTAACAAGACCTGACACATCCGTGAGTATATTTTTAGGTACATTTGTGTCAAGAGACATAACAGTAACATCTGCTCAGACGAATGGTTACAGTGCAGGACTACAGATTAAAGAAAACAGCATTTTAAAGACTACAAAGAAATGGTGTAAGACGGCTCACTGTGGTGAAAGATGGTCACCTAGTATTCGGCTGTCGCTGGTATGTACATGACCCTTCTTTCCGTCTACTAGCTGCTCCAGGAGTACCCACAGCACCTCCGACCTGGGTTCCCTCTGGTAGAGTATATTGTGTGCCACATCCACGATCACGGTTTCGGTGTTCGAGTAATTGATGTGCCACATTCGCATTCTGTACTAATCTTACTCCACGAGTACCCACTGCGTCTTCTCAACCCAGGTTTCCTCTGTCGAGTAATTAGTGTGCCACATCCGTGATCATCTCATCGGTTACTCTGCACAACTCAGAAACTCCAACAAGGCCGAGGTCCCTACCTCCATCTGTTGGTAGTGTGGCATAGCAATAGCAGGTGAAGATTTGAGCAACAAATATTAAACATTTATAAACAATGTTGGTAGTTGTTATCAAATCAAACCTGCTATTGCTCAGCCCATCCTCCCCTCACTCTACGGCCTTGTACAAACACATCTGCAGGCTGTAGTAGGAAAGAGGAAGTATCCGTGGGATACATGTGCAGAGCTAGCCGTCTGAGATCCCTTAAGGGGAGATAACTTTTATTTCTTGCTAGGAATCTCCTAAAGGAGGGAATAAGGCAGGTTTGATTTGATAACAAATACCAACATTGTTTATAAATGTTTAATTTTGAGACATTATGTTCATATCTTCCTGAGAGATAATGCTGAGTAACACATAAGTAAGTTTGATAATACAGTTTTTACTTATCGTGTGTCATATTTTGTAATACAGCCTACCTTTTCTGACAAACCATTGACATGTGATGCCGATGTTGATAACTGGCTGAAATTCTACGAGATGAGTGCACCATTAGTCTGTGTGGGAGAGGTCATTTCCCATGATCCTGTGAGTAACACTGTACCAGTAACTAATACAAACTTGGTATATTTAGTTTCTCATTTGAAAAACTATTTTCTCTGTCAATTTGTTCCAAAATTCATGAAATTATGTTATTTGGATATCTGTCAAACTCTGGTTTGCATTCATGTCTCTGCATCATACTTGAAAACGGAGAGTGTAGTCACAGCCACTGTTTTCTCCATGCAGTTACACAGTGAGAAAACTGACAAAACATACTGGTGCCCTAACAAGACTTGGTATCCTATATATGACTGTCCACAAAATATTAACATATGTTCACATATTGCTTATTTTCTGTACCACAGGAGTTGGATTTGCGTGTGGAACATTTCCATTGTTTCAGTGACCACGGTGAAGGAGGCCATTACCACTGTGACACGACCCCAAACGAGGTGGAATACCGGGGTTATTTTAACCTGGCAGAATATATGTTCAGGATAGATAAACCCTTAGAGACGCACAACATTGGCAGGGACTAGCCATGCCAAACCACTGAAACTGTATTGACTAACTTCCCCCCACAATCAATGCCTACTGTTTTCAACATTGATTTTATTCAGCACTTCTCCTTATATAACCTAATAGGGTGCAATATGTGTTATGAATATGCAGACTTTTTGACAACTCAAGCAAACTAACCAGGTGCAAAGGAAGAGGCTGTGGGTCTAGTCTACAATGTCTTACCCAAAGCTACCTGACCCCAACCCAACAAACATGCACACTCATCCTGTCACCAGAAGGTAATTGCCTCCTGCCCTTCCCCTCCAACCTCCGATAAAATGGCTTCACTAGATCTGCTCTGTTACAAGTAGGCACTCCTACCCTCCCTTCCTCATCATGATATAGCTGAAAATTGTTAAAAGCGACTTTAAACCCCATTGACTGTCTCTCTTCCCCCGCACACCCACGCCATCTGCAGGTCTCTAAAATGGAGGTAAAAATGTCCTTCTTATCCAATAAAATCAATATTAAAAGAACGAAGATCTATACATACGCCATAGACGATCATGGACACATATATTCGAAACAGTGATATTGAAAAATCAAATTGTCGTCTAACTAATTTGCTTTAAGAATAGACAACATGTTTTGTTCACTATTAACAAATGAATGATATATACTGTTATGACATGTAACAATATATAAGGTAAGTCGCCTGAAGATTTTAGAGCGTTAAGATGAATAAGTCAAAATTTATTAAACAAAAACGACCTTTTTTACCTCCATTTTAGAGAGGTAGTTCTCTATAACCTGAGGGTGCACTCCAGAGATTCTTCCATTCGGCATGGAATAGACTATGGGTCCGTTTTTCGGCCACCAGTTGTCGTAAAACCTTCAACCCAAATCACTTATATGTATATATTTTCTGAAAGAGCATGATGAAACTATTATTTTAAGATATAACACTGCTATGTTATAGAAAAATTAAACTCGAATATTCTCCTCCATGCTTGCTTCATTTTTCCTAGAAAACCCCTTAAAAATGTTGAAAAATGGTCAAATTCGGCTCAATTTCCAGAAAAATCTGTAAGAGCGATTTCAATTAAACTTCTAACTCACGTTCCCTGGTCCAGTCTCAACTTAAAAAGGCAAACAAAAGTGGGTGTCAACCTTGCCGTTTTTTGTCAGATTTTCTTCCCGTAAATGAGTCCCGATTTTTAGGCACACCCAAGGGGCATAACTGAGGCAGGACAAACTTTACTCCATGATCCCGATCAGCGTGTAGACGAAGCCAGCCCTCGATTTGTACGTACTCGTTTGCAGCGTTGATAATGCTGAATAGGATGGCATTATAGATATAAGCTATTAAGAAGACAAGAAGAATTATGATGTAGCAGAACAAGGGCAGTCTATCGTATTATGAAATTAGAGAGGGGCCATTACTACGAAACTGTGGAGGGCCACCTTAAGGGGCAGGATGTTTTTTACGAAATTAATTATTCACATGTATCGTAATCTCAGAGTGTTTGCGAGTATGGCGGTATACAACACTTGCCAGTTATACATATTATTTTGGGAAATCCGATCGATAACTTTCCCCCTACCCCATCTTTGTTTTGATCACTTTTGCCAATTCTAGCAGGATTTTCGAGAACAAAACTCAAAATTTACCTATTTCTTCTTAATAATGGTCATCCATTCGGCAATATGAAGGCCGTGGTTGCTTTTCCGCTTTCCAATGATAGCAGAAACGCGGGAAAATGCAAATAAGAGATGTAACCAAGTCAAATTATTGGTAATTTTGCATTAAATTCTCTCCTAGAAACATGAGAAATACTTCAGAAACTTGAGAAATAATTCATACAACCATAATAATATACATCCATTCCATCCTTTATGGACTGTAAATGGGTTCTCTTGTAAAGAAAATTTACACTGGCAAATTTATATCATTCCGATAGGACCTCGTTCTGCCATAATATCCACCGAAATCTCATTCCAGGGGGAGATAACTCCTGTATGGAATACAGTATGCAATAACCTCAATAGTATACTAATGGACACACTGCGGATTATTTTAATCGAACTCCTGGTCTTCTTTCCACTTGCTTCCGAAAATAGCGCTTCAGGTGTAACTAGGCAGTCAAAATTAAACAATCTGGCGTAATGATACATCTTCGCTCCGTAACGGAGTCTACATTAAGATAATGCGTAGACTCCACTATTATGCCTTAAAGGGTGCACTCCAGAGATTCTTCCATTCGGCATGGAATAGACTATGGGTCCGTTTTTCGGCCACCAGTTGTCGTAAAACCTTCAACCCAAATCACTTATATATTTTCTGAAAGAGCATGATGAAACTATTATTTTAAGATATAACACTGTTATGTTATAGAAAAATTAAACTCGAACATTCTCCTCCATGCTTGCTTCATTTTTCCTAGAAAACCCCTTAAAAATGTCGAAAAATGGTCAAATTCGGCTCAATTTCTAGAAAAATCTGTAAGAGCGATTTCAAGTAAACTTCTAACTCACGTTCCCTGGTCCGGTCTCAACTTAAAAAGGCAAACAAAAGTGGGTGTCAACCTTGCCGTTTTTTGTCAGATTTTCTTCCCGTAAATGAGTCCCGATTTTTAGGCACACCCAAGGGGCATAACTGAGGAAGGACAAACTTTACTCCATGATTCCGATCAGCGTGTAGACGAAGCCAGCACTCGATTTGTACGTACTCGTTTGCAGCGTTGATAATGCTGAATAGGATGGCATTATAGATATATAAGCTATTAAGAAGACAAGAAGAATTATGATGTAGCAGAACAAGGGCAGTCTATCGTATTATGAAATTAGAGAGGGGCCATTACTACGAAACTGTGGAGGACCACCTGAGTTATTCCACCCAGAGATCCTACAACTGGACTGACAGACTGAATATGGCATACTACAGCTTACAATTGAACAGTATTATGTAAGGATATTCATCAGGAGTTGTATGATGAATTATACATCAAAAATATTCACTTTTTGTTAAGTATATTGTTAATTGTTGGGACTAATTCATGCTAACTATGCAAATGATTCAATAGGATATGGCTTTGTGGATGAAAGTGATCATGATTGTTTTGATTGTATTATTTTATGATGGATTTCAAAAGTGGATTCTCATAATTAAATGAATTTGCAAATGGGTTTTTATAGGTATTTACCTATTATATTGTGCTTCACATATACATGTACTTTTATGCCTTTCAGTGATTAATCAACATACATGGATATCATTTCTAAATAAATTGTATTTTAATTTGCATATTTTTATCACATTTTCTGTTATAATTCAAGAAAAGAGTACTCTCTAAAAAACTTGAGTGAAAATGTCACTCCAGTAAGAGTAGAATTTGACCCTGCTCAAGTTCAACGAAATTCAATCAACGTCAGTGAAATTCACTCCAGTTGTATTGAAATTCATCCAAATTTGAGTTGATAAAGTATAACTTTGGTTCAGGGTATAAATATACAGTTGCATTTCAACAAGGACTGAGTCTAATTTAGATAAAATATTGAACAGTTGTCTAAGATGATCAATATACACATCTTTGGGGCCATTAAAAATGTTTTCTCGTATACTTTGCATATTTTGGGTTGTAACTATTATTAAGAGCTAAGCAATATGTTGAACCCCGTTCACCAATTTCACTTCACTTCAAAGTTTGTTCTCTGGATATAATTTTCAGTATTACACTTATTAATATAGTATTCAAGTTATCACATGCAGTCACCCTTTTTTTTTACATATTCAGTATTATGAACCTGTCTCACAAGAGCAGGTTAGTACCCATCGTGAAACAATGTATAATGCTGTTTCTGCATAATTTATTGCTCTACAGCTATTAATATTTGTTTTGTTTGGAGAGGATTGTAGCATTGTGCATTAAGCAGGAACTTCCTTCCCTTCCCACAGTGATCAGTATAATTTAGTCCAGTTTGCATGTTATCAGCGGGTATGTGATATATTAACATGGATGTAAATTAATTTGTTAGCACATATATACACAGTTTGATCACCATACAAAGGAAGTGAGAAATACCTTAAACCTGATTGTCAATATTGGTGCTAAAATGTGTTATCGAGAAATCAAATAAAAGAAAACAAAATACAAATTTAATTTTGTTTGTCGTAGAGCTTTTTTAACATTTTTTGCTAGTCCAACATAAGTGGTTGGGACATAGGAATAGTCGGATTACGTCATTACAAGTGTGGGCAGGTTATGTATATGGAAGGAGCACCTTGCTAAGATTTCCAAGCAGAAATCTGACTATTCACTGGAAATTTTGGAAGCAGAATATGATGATATATGCATATGTTCGATTTTTCCAGCTTGTATTTAATTAAGGTGCTTATTAATTTACAACCGAAACGGATTGCAATATTTCAATGACAATCTATTATCATAACTATAAATGCATATAAACGTCTTGTTCTTCCACAAAATGAATGTCGCCTTCTTCTTTCGAAATATTTTACTACCTCAGGCAGACTTGGAACATCCGAGAAGTCCATGCCTTGTCACATCCAGCTCCCCCCCCCCTGCACTGGAGGCAAGATCCCATAAGGTTAAGACTTTTCCCACATCAACTTGACTGGTCTCTCTTCACATAGCCCTGGTGCTAAACAGTATTCTCATGAAATTTCATGCCCATCTCGAGGTTGTATGAGATGGAAAGAAACTTTTATAAGAAACAGCTTATTAAACTGCCTAACCCCCAAGATATCTTGGAGAATTCTTAAAACTTATCGGAGAAGATCCACTTGTTTAGCTCACAAACAGGATTGCATGGTCTTGCCAGGAAAAGTACTTATGCAAGCCAATATGCAAATTTTCTTCCGATGGGAGAGACTGACAAATTTTATCAAATCCTGCACCGTATACCTTTAAATGCTTGACACCTGTAGAACCTAGATCCAGATTATTATGCAAATTTCCCCAGTTCCAGAGAATAGAGTGCAAAAATTATGACTTGAGTCCATATTCTCCACGACAACCAGAGATTTACTTACATTTCAAAGTCCCATTCCCTGAACGACTAACATTGGTGCATTGATCTGGTTTACCATGTTTACAGGGCTTTCATACGCCCATTGCTAGGAATATTTAACTCAATTGGAGAATTAAAACCCACATATTCTCAAACTATCATCCATTATAAGTTGTAAGTTACATAATTTGGTCGTAAAGATGACATGGACACATAAACCCGTCAGCAAATATCCAAACTCTTCTCTTGTTCCATATGGTATCCGGGCACAGTTCGTAGAACAATTCTCCGCATAGCATCACCCACTATAGTCCGAGCTTCATCAAAACCCTGGGCAACGACGACAGATAGTATATTATAGATTGATATTGGCTTCATATTGACTCTTCAGTCAAAGACTATAATATAACGTAATCCGTCGTCGTTGGCCAAGGGTTAGAGGAAGCTCGGATTAGACCCAATCAGCTAAGCCGCATATATCCAAGGCAGTCAAGAAATCTATAATGTTCAAAAGAAGCTAATTGGAGCGATATGCAAGAGGTGGGGAAAATTGACGTCTGGCGACTAAAAAGCAAGACTACACGATGGCTTTCCTCGGCACCTCACATTCAGACCCGGGAATACAGTGGATTCTCGGACGTAGCCTTGGTATGTCATCTGCTTGCTTTTATTGCAGATTTTCATGTGGAGACTGAAGTATCCACACGAACCCCAGCACCGACTTAAACGGAATTATATACGCTAGCTCGGGAGCTGTGATGACAGATCAGCTCAAACTGAGCTCTGAAATTAGTGATGCACACTACCTTGAGTTTACCTTGGATCGTCAGGTCGGTAGTGCGCATTGTCTATAAAACTCAAAGGAGATGGTCCGATAAAGCGGGATTTTGGCCTATACGAAGTCGAAAGTCGGAAAAATGGCCTAAAAATGATTGTTTTAATGTAACGACAAGAGAAATATATGCACACATGTGAAAGTTTTAGCTCGATTGCGTTATAATTATTGTTATGACATGAAATTGAAGTCTACAGCATGTGCTATTTCGTGAAAAAAGATCTAAATCGAGTCAATCAAACACACATTTAGGCACGAAGGACACCTTGGACCACAAAGATTTTCCAACAGTGGAAATATAATGCCACCGCAAATCAAGTGAAATGGCGTTTTGGTCCAAGGGGTCCGTCGTCGTGTCTAAATTTGAGGACGAAAAGTAATGGCGAGGACGAAAAGGCGGGTTTTGTTTAAGGGGTGAAACATATTTTTATCCAGGCAGTAGAAGGTTCACTGTCAGGAGAATTGGGTCAAATTGACCAGATAATTTTTGGGTATAGATATGACGGACCCAAACATTTTGGGTCAAATGCCATTTTGATACAAAACACTCAGGTCGTTTTGACCCAAATATTTTTGGTACGTCACGTCTATACCCAATTCTACTGGCAGTGATCTGCGTATGTGATCAAGCAGTTGGTTGGCTTTTATAACAGTTCCCAACATGAAGAGCAACTATATGAGCTGCCTGTCTAAGGAGACGCCTAGGTCTTTTTTTTCATTCACCTGTTGGATTTCGTGATAGGTGTCGCCATTCTTCATAACATATTGGTGGTTAGTTATTTTCTCCCAGTTGCATTGACTTACATTTCGAGTGGTGAAAGCATCAATTGTAGGCAAATCTCTGACCAGTTACATGATCTATCCACGTCTGATTCGGTATCACCGCTCGACGAGTCAAACATTTCAGCATACACTTTTGTATTATCCGCGAACAACTTAGCGAAACTGGATCTGACAACGAGTAAGTCGTTGAACTAGGAACGATATAGGTCCTAACACACTGCCCTGTAACACGCCACTGACAACAAAAGACCATGTCGATACGGAGTCACCTACTTCTATCCAGTCGAGTAATTTACCTTCTATTCCATAGGCACGAAGTTTGGTAACCAGTCTGGTGTGGCACAGTATCGAAGGTCTTGGCAAAATCCAGATATATTTATAACACCGATATTACCTCCACGATCCAGGATTTCAGTTCACTGGTCGATCACCTCGAATAGTTGAGTAACGCAAGAGTGCTTTGGTCGAAACCCATGGTGTTCCTTGGCAAACAGATCATTGCACATCATATGTTCAGTAATAGCATCACGAACACTAGACTCGGCAGCTTCCTCACTGCCGAAGTTAAGTTAATTGGCCGACAGTTTTGCGCTGATTACTTTTCTGACCGTTCTTGTAGATCGGAGAAATATATGCTGAATTCTAGGCATCACTGACCGTACCCTTTGTAAGGCAGGCATTGCAATATGAGCACAACGGATCACAGTTCTGGTCCATATTTGTGTCCAATACGGCTCAAGCCGGTGCTAGGGCCGTGTGGGCGTGTCGTTCAAGATGTCCACATGAACACACACACAAAACCTGACTAGAAAACATCATCACAGGGATAAATTTTTGTTCTCGTGATGTTTTCAGAAATATGACTTCTTTCAGGACGCCGACATCGTTTTTCATCACCCTTTTAATGTTGCGTAAAATCATTAGGAGCAATACAGTTCTGTAGGCATGTTTCCACTTATGACACCAAAAATTCAGTAGGAATATTGGAAATATATTCATTTTGATCTTTAAACAGGCAGGTAGCACACAGATGAAATACAATGTACTTATATGTTCAATGGGTAATGTTATATACCCTAAAACGGTGATGTAAGCATGTAATATAACCTAAATGGTGACGCTATGTACCTTAAACGGTGACATTATGTGCTCTAAACGGCGATGTATTATAAACTAAACGGTGACGTTATGTAAACAGTGACTAACCAGTCTATTATGTTGCTATGGTGTTATTTTCGTTGCATGTCTGATAGCAAGCAACAGATCACATGACTAGCAATTACATGTGGCGCCTGGCCCATTCCATGATGTTGTTAAGAGTTACTGACATCGATCTCTCCAGTGAAAGAAAATTCTACTTGGAGCATACTCCGAATATTCCCAGCATACATGTAAGTGTCCAATCAATGAGCAGGTCTTACGGATCAATACTGATTTTCAGTATTAAATATCTTGGCATATATAGCAGTCCATACATAATTCTCACAACGAATTTGAAGCACTTTTTACAACACACAGCAGATCAATAGAACTTCTGGTTATGTCGTATTTCCATCAGTTTGCTGCTCTCTCTGAGAAAGTCTGCTGCAAGACTGCCCATGTGACCCTGACAGCGTGGATTTAAAGACATGAACACTCACAATACCAAACCTCACTGAGATGGTTTGTTGTCCTATTTCTTGCTTTTTACCTTTTGACCAGTTCAGGACACATACAGTATATACATAAGCTTTCCTCCCGGTCAACAAATACCAACACCCACAACATTGAGATAACACTATGATAAATCCTGGTGATAATGAAATGTATTAACGTTAATCAGGAAGTATACAATTTAATATATACCCAAGGAAATCTGGTATCACCTCTAGATACGGGTCTTTACATGTAACAAGCAGCCAGAGGATGCCAAGTCCCCCGCCGAAATGGCAGCAATATTTTTTAGCATTGTTGGTCTCGAGGGGATATACATGAGGGAGGCAACTGCTATACTTCATAGGCGTTGGATGTAGAGGGTCTTAATTCTGCCTTCCCAAGTTTTAAAATCAACTTAGAACGGTTGACTGAACATTTTTTGCTTCTGTAAATTAGCTTCCATGCAATGAAGCATGGAAATTACATGTATGTAACCGAGAAGCGACCCCAAGTGACATCTCAAGGCATATTAGGAAAACCAAATTTGACAAGAAGCTGAATGCATCCTCAACCTATTGTCCGGAAACCAAATTTTAAATTTGCCACCAGGTGTCGCCACCTGTAGGTCCAAGTGGGCGAAATGCAATCCCAAGGATCATTTGATGACATGGTGTATCAGCATACAAACTTTGGGAAGAATCTGAAGAGCCGGGGTTATTGCCCGGAAACCAAATTTAGATTTGTATGCACAAGTGTGCGAAACACAATCCCAAGTGACATCTTATGACACATGAATACCAAATTTGAGAAGAATCCGATGAGCAGTTGTCAAATTATTGCCAGAAACAAATTTCAGTTTTTTCCACCAGGTGTCGCCACCAGTATGCAAAAGCAGGTGAAATACAATCTCAAGGGACATATCATAGCATGGTACCTGCATACCAAATTGGAGAAAAACCTGATGAGCGAAATCAAATTTAGATTCGACACGAGGTGGTGCTACCTGTAAGCACAAGCGGGCGAAACGCAATCCTAAGCGACATCATATGTCACGATATATTCATACCAGATTTAAGAAGAATCTGACGAGCGGTTCCCAAGTTATTACCCGGAAACAAATCTGGTATTTCGCCACCAAGTGGCACCACCTGTAAGTAAAAGTGAGCGAAACGCAATCATGCATGCTAAATTTGAGGAGATTCCGATGAGCAGTTCTCAAGTTAATAGCTGAAAACAAATTTTGATTTTAACACCTGATGGCGCCACCTATAGGCGCAAGTGGGCGAAATGCAATCTCAAGCGACATCTTAGGTCATGTTATTACCCGGAGACAAATTTGGGATTTTGCCACCAGGTGGCACCACCTGTAAGTGCAAGTGAGTGAAAGGCAATGCCATGCAACATCTCCCGGCATGGTACATGTAAATGCATGCTAAATTTGAGAAGAATCCGATGAGCATGCAGTTCTCAAGTTATTGGCCAAAAACAAATCTCAGATTTTGTCATCAGGTGGCGTCACTTTCTGAGCAGAAGCGGATAACGCACTCCCAAGCAACATCTCGTGGCAAGGTACAATGTATATGCATGCCTAATTTGGGAAGAATTTGATGAGCAGTGCTCAAGTTATTACCCGGAAACCAAATTTCGAGCAACATTTCAAAGCGTTTCAAAGTTATTGCTTGCAGCAGAAAAGAGCGGAAAGAACCCTAATGGTGCCACCAACAGGCAGATCTTTCTGAAACGCAATACCAATCAACATCTTGTCACAAGGAATGCATATGCAACTAGATACAGTCGATCGAATACGATTGGAGGCATGCCTTTTGCATCTTTAGTAAAGGAAACATTCATAATTTGTGAAGAAAGTAAAAACGTAAAACTTAGGAAAAACATCATTAACATGGCCCCATAAGATAACTTGAGGGTATCCACATACCAAATTTAAAAGAATCCATTAAGGTCCAACAATTACTGTCCGGAAATGCAATTTTACCTTGGCCCTCAGGTAGCACCATGTGTAGGCAGATAGGCATAAAAAATAATCCCAAACGAGATCTTGAAGCAAGATCCCTTGACATGGGAAACAGAAAATGTTAACTTGGCCTACAGGTGGTGCCACCTATGAGCAGATCGACAAGAAAAACAATACCAAGTGAAACCTTCAGGTAAGGTACATGTATACCAAGTTCATTATTAAGTATTAAAAAGTTATTGTCTGGAAACAATTTTAAATTTACCCCCAGGTGGCACCACCTATAAGTGGGTCGGCATGAAAAAAAATGCCAAACGAGAAATTGAGGCGAGGTACCTACACACCAAATTTGGAATGAATCGGTTCAGGTTTTTAAAAGTTATTGTCTGGAAACACTTAACTTAGCTTTCAGGTAGTTCCCCTATCAACATGAAAAACATTCTCAAGCCAGATCTTGAGACAAGGTACCACCACACCAAATTCGGAAAGAATGCTTAAGGTTTTCAAAAGTTATTGTCTGGAGATGCAATTTAATTTGGCCCAAGGTGGCGCCACCCAGAAGCGGATTGGCAAGAAAAACAATTCCAAGCAAAAATATATACATGTAGACAAGGGATCCATTTACCAAATACAAAAACATGGGTCTGTGCCTGATAAATTGAAATCTTTTGGGGTTGCAATTATCCCAATATTGCAGACAACACACAAATTTCAGCTTCTGCCAAGATATATTGGAGATATATACATGTATGCTCAACCACAATATATGAGGGTCGGGCGAGGGCTAGTTTGGGAGATAGAGGGTGTGGCTCGGCGCCCTGGGGATGGGGACATGCTCTTCTTGAGGGTAGTGGTAGGTGTGCTGACATGAAAGCCATAGAAAGCTCCCTGTACACGAAACAACCACACTGACAACAATTTTGCACCCAATTCACTGTTTTGGGGGCAATTTCATACTTCAGGACCTATGTTGTCTGCTTTGGAATGTAACATATAATATAGCCATTTTCCCGGTTCAAATCGGTTATGGACTGAGATCCAGCTTGGACAAATAAATATATCCCATTCACTTAGGTTTAAACAAAGGGCCATAACTTTTGAAAATATAACCAAAAACAGAGTAACTTCACGCTGCATACCTATGGGTCACTGACCACATATCATGCAAATTTCATACTTGTTCATACAATAATTAATATTAACCGAGATCCAGACTTACAAATCCCAATTCACAAAGATTTGAAGAAAAAGGGCCATAACTCTTGAAAATATAGGCGAAATGTGGAGAAACTTCACGCCGCACAACTACAGGGCACGGACCATATATCCTGCAAATTTCATAATTGTCCATACAATATTAACCGAGATCCAGCCCGGACAAGTTCCAATTCACAAAGATTTGAAGAAAAAAGGGCCATAACTCTTTAAAATATATGCGAAACGTGGAGAAACTTCACGCTGCACAACTATAGGGCACTGACCACACATCCTGCAAATTTCATAATTGTCCATACAATATTAACCGAGATCCAGCCCGGACAAGTCTCGATTCATGAAGAATTCAGGAACAAAGGGCCATAACTTTTGAAAATATGAGCGAAACGTGGAGAAACTTTACGCTGCACAACTGTGGGTCACTAACCACATATCATGCAAATTTCATACTTGTCCATACAACATTAACCAAGATACAGCCCGGACAAGACCCATTCACAGAGATTTCAGAAAAAGGGCCATAACTCTTGAAAATTATAACGGAACTCGAAAAAAACTCTACGCTGCACAACTACGAGCCACTGGCCACAGTCCATGCAAGTTTCAATCCTGTCCATGAAATATTAACCGAGATATTGCCCGGACAAGATATTCGGACGGACGGACAAAGCGATCGCTATATGCCCCCCCTCTAGTTAGAGGGGGGGGGGGGGCATAAAAAACAGGGGTTCGGTACTGCGGGGATTTCCCCACCAGTTATTTCATATTATACTTCTGAAATATAATAAGGTTCATGCAAAAGCTTTAGGGTAAATCATATGATGTGGAATAGAATGATTTCATAGCAAAGTTGAAGGATATTGCAGACAACACACAAATTTCAGCTTCTGCCAAGATATATTGGATACATGTATGCTCAAACACAATATATGAGGGTCGGGCGAGGGCTAGTTTGGGAGATAGAGGGTGCGGCTCGGCGCCCTGGGGATGGGGACATGCTCTTCTTGAGGGTAGTGGTAGGTGTGCTGACATGAAAGCCATAGAAAGCTCCCTGTACATGAAACAACCACACTGACAACTGCATGCCATCATCTATCACAGTCCGAAAAACCACAAGGTGGAATTCAATTCAATTCAGGAAATTGATCATATGCACAGTGTGCACCCAAACTTTAAGAACTCAGTTGTAATTAATATAGTAAGTTACACTGTGGACACAAATGGTTCCTGCAGAAGCTTCAGGGTAAATCATATGATGTGAGATACAATTATTTGATAACAAAATTGAAGAAAATGTTGTCCTTCATTTAAGACGACACGAAATTTTAAAAAACAGGGGTCCGGTACTGCGGGGATTTCCCCGCCAGTTATTTCATATTATATTTCTGAAATATAATAAGGTTCATGCAAAAGCTTTAGGGTAAATCATATGATGTGGAATAGAATGATTTCATAGCAAAGTTGAAGGAAATGTCCTTCATTTAAGACTACACAAAATTCAAAACTAACACAGGTTCGGTACTGCGGGATTCCCCTGCCAGTTATTTCATATTATACTTCTGAAAAAAAATATGATTCCTGCAAAAGCTTTAGTGTAAATCATATGATGTGGCATAGAAGGACTGGACAGCAAATTTAAGAAAATGGTGTCCTTCATTTAAAGCGACATGAAATTTAAAACAGCGAGAAGCGGAAGAAAGAAGAACAAATGACAAACGCATTTAGGCATTTAGGGATGCCTAATTATTAGACATTATTAGACAAAGCATTTGGAAATTATCGCTTGTGAAGAATTTGAATGGAAACCACGGACATGCACAGAAGATTGGAACAAGACCCAGTGGCGCCACCTACAGGCGGATCTTGCTGAAACGTAATACCAACAGACGTCTTGTCGCAAAGAATGCAGATGCCAAATTTCGGAGGAATCCGACAAAGCATTTAGGAGTTATCGCTTACGAAGTATTTGCACGGACATGCACTAAAAATTGGAACAAGACCCAGTGGCGCCACCTACAGGCGGATCTTGCTGAAATGAAATACCAAGAGACATCTTGTCGCAAAGAATGCAGATGCCAAATTTCGGAGGAATCCGACAAAGCATTTAGAAGTTATTGCTTACGAAGTATTTGCACGGACATGTCCGTGGATGCACGGACACATAGAAGCAAGACCCCAGTGGCGCCACCTACAGGCGGGTCTTGCTGAAACGTAATACCAATAGACGTCTTGTCGCAAAGAATGCAGATGCCAAATTTCGGAGGAACCCGACAAAGCATTTAGAAGTTATTGCTTATGAAGTATTTGCACGGACATGTCCGTGCATGCACGGACACATAGAAGCAAGACCCCAGTGGCGCCACCTACATGCGGATCTTGCTGAAACGTAATACCAAGAGACGCCTTGTCGCAAAGAATGCAGATGCCAAATTTCGCAAGAATCCGACAAAGCATTTAGAAGTTATCGCTTGCGAAGTATTTGCACGGACATGTCCGTGCATGCACGGAAACATAGAAGCAAGAACCATTTTAAAGTCCCCGGCCGCGTTGCGGCGGGGGACAAAAATATAGGGCAAAAGGTATGGCGAAAGCTATATTTAACAGAACTCTGACAAAAAGCACAATAAAATACCCTAACACTAAACTTATCAAGATATTAAGCAAATGACCTAACTATAATCTTAAAAATAATTAAGAGCCGATCACCCTAACAATCTGAAGAAGGCAAGAACAGCATTGTTTAGGCAACGCCGAGTCCGGCTGTCATCGGAAATATTAATTGCATGTGTGATACATGTGCTATCTTGTGGGCTGGATATTGTGGTACTTTCCCTAAAGGAGATAAGCTCATGGGGAAAGTTCAGACATATACTAAACCAGTTACCTAAGGGGCACCCTACATCCTGTTAGGACACGATACGACCATTGAAGGTCACGCCATCTTACCTTGTATCGTAGTATTTGTACAGATGCAGCATCCATCAGGTCATAGAGCTAATAACCAACGGATTCAATAGCAATCACTGGATGAGCACAATGAGGAAGCTTCCTGCAAAATATGAACTACCATCAGCACAGGACATCCTCAGAAGCAGCCCAATGGAAAAGGATAGTACTTCATGTTGACAAGTACTGGTTAGTCAACCTGCCATGTGCATGTCCAGCCCTCCAGACCATTCATCCAGTTATGTGCCCTGTGTCAACAGGAAACGCCACATGGAGCCAAACATGAAGCATTCCATTGGATAGAATGCAAAAATTCGAGAAGGGAACATGATATACACCTGCGCAAAAGTTAAGCACCGAGACATGATATACACCTGCGCAAAAGCTAAGCACCGTCTTTTGACATGACCATCGCAAAACCCTGATCTGAATCCCCTTGACATGCTTGAGCACTTGTGGGACATGCATATTGGGTGTCCCTGACATACAGACAAGACAAAACTTGCTGCAACCAGTCCATGAGCAATGTGACCACGGTATTCCAATGATACCGATCAGGGGACCACGGTATTCCAATGATACCGATCAGGGGACCACGGTATTCCAATGATACCGATCAGGTGGTTGATTACAAGTATGAGGAGATCGTCTTTCGCGTGAGAGGAGGTACACCAGATACTGATAGAGTACTGTGTCATGGAAATGCATAGGACCATTGCTACTTTGTGATATCCTACATCATTTTTACCACGATGGATTTGTTGGAACTGACATACTTAATTCGTCCATGATTTACCTCATTTTAGCTATTTTATTCTCATGCTTATAAAGTTCTGATTAATGACAAACTTTGTTGTTTATTGTCTTTTATAAGAGTAGCAGTGTATGTTGGTTCAGTAGATGTCCAGGTACGCACTGTCTAATCGCGTTAATCACAACTGTATATGCTTACGCAATACAACTGTTGATAAAATAGGACGGTGCTTCACTTTTGCGCAGGTGTATATTTATTCTCCTCTTAGTCTCATAGGGAACGTATCACAATTCAGTTGTTCAGAAACCTGTTTACCACTTTCGATTGATGAGCCAAATAATCCAAGAGCTGTTTTGTTACGCCACTGGATGTTCGGACGAATGGACTGCTAAATCACAGAGATGACGATGAACAGAGATAAAATGCATTTCAGGACTTGGTATTTTGTCACCAGATGAGATTGTAAACACTTGCGGCATTGTCGTCAGCTTTTACTGTCATTGTTATGAAATCCTGTCTTTGAGATGTAGTGGTGATCATTGACGCAGGTTAACCCTATGTCTGGGCTGGACGATTCGAGGACTGCCAACGCCTCCCTCTCCCTTAAACGATTAGTATTGCAGTATAGTCCAATCAACAGAAAGATTTGGGTAAAATTGAATTGTTTATTATCCAAGAGTGGGTCGATATTACTTAAAAACAGCGAGAAATATCAGACACATGAATTCATGAAACCATATCGACATTATCGCATACGAGATATAGACTTGATTACCATTGCGATCCAGTGATGATCCATCAGGGGATTATGGGGATATTTTTTGTAACGATGCAACATCAAATTCCATTACTGGATAGGAACATCTTTGAGCTATATATACCACATCTTAACCATACCTGGCCTGTCCCCCCCCCCCCACAAAAAGCATTTAGCATTTTTTGTTAGAAGCTGGCAACTATGCTAGATGTCTCCGGAATATCATACGCTAAAACGTAGGAGTAGATGCCCATCTCAAAATTGCGTTTTTCGGACATAGTGATCAGTTAGTAGTATATAATGTGCATCTGGAGCCATATTGACCTACTTTTTTCTTCCCCCCCGGGTAAAATTTAAGGGGATACCTGAGGAATGCATGTACTGACCTGTCTGTGGGGTTTTCCCGCCAGAATTTCAGTTCTGCGCAGGTATGAGATTTTGTGGCGGTGTGCGCAGGAGTGTTGTGCGCGGGTATGACGCCATTTCCGGTCTGCGTGAATCGGGCGTGTGTATTCCTCCGCCGTGATGCGGTCTGGTGGTGATGCGGTCTGCCTCCGCGGACAGAAAGTAGTCCCAAGTTCTCCGGCAATCTTCAGGAGCGAGAGGGGTCCCTAGTGTACCGATTGGATCGAGGGAGTGAAGCATTCGTGAAGGGGCATCCGACGGGATGGGTGTGACGTGGAAGTGATGTCATTCTGCGCATGCACAATGGACAAAGTGTATGGAAATAGACGTTTTGGGGTCTGGGTGGGCCACTATTGGTCCGATGGAGTCGTATGAGGTATCAATGTGAAGTATTCGTGAAGGAGCATCCATCTGGACTAGTGTATCGTTCGTTGTCCACATTCTGCGCATGCGCAGACAGGGAATTGTGGGGAAAGGGTACGGAAATAGACGTTTTGGGGTCTAGGTGGGCCACGAGTGGGCCGATTGGATCGAGTGAGGTATCAATGTGAAGCATCCGTGAGGGAGCACCCGACGGGATGGGTGTGACGTGGAACTGACGTCATTCTGCGCATGCGCAAGCAGGAATTGTGGGAATCGGGTTTGGAAATAGACATTTTGGGGTCTAGGTGAGCCCCTAATGATCTTATGGTGTCGTATGAGGTATTATTTTGAAGCTCTCGTGAGGGAGCATCCCCCTGGACTAGTGTGTTGTTCGTGTTCAACATTCTGCGCATGCGCAGACAGGGAATTGTGGGAAACGGTTATGGAAATAGACGTTTTGGGGTCTAGGTAGGCCCCTAATGGTCTGATGGGGTGGAGTGAGGTATCAATGTGAAGCATTCGTGAAGCAGCATCCTACTGGGTGGATGAGACGTAAAACTGACGTCATTCTGCGCATGCGCAGTATACCAAGTATATGGAAATAGACATCTTGGCGCCGACATGGGTCACTATTGATCCGATGGAGTCGTATGAGGTGTTATTTTGAAGCTCTCGTGAAGCAGCATCCGACTGTGCTAATGGTTCGTCCGTATTCTAGAGTTTGCGCATGCGCAGTCTGGGCGTAGTATAGAAAGCAGGCATTTTGGGGGTGCGTGGCAGTGTGTTTGACCAACCACTATGGGTCCGGTTTTGTGGTGTGGGTTGTTCGCACAGACGCCACTTCCGGTTTCACAAAAACTACCTCCGAACACAGAAGAGTTCCAATTTTTCCTTAGACATAGGGTCCGGACTTTCCATCCGGGTTTTTCCTGGCCCGGCCCGCCTCGGCCACAGCGCGCGCGCGCGGGTTATCCGGTCGCACGCCTGCGCGGCATCACCGGAAGTGCGCGGGTGAATTTCGGGTCAAAAGGTCAAAGGTCACATCCAGGTCAAACGGTCAAAGGTCTCCCTTCCGGCAATGCTCGGCAACAATGTTGCGGCATCGATATACAGAGCTTGAACACAAAAATGGGATTGTAAATTAGCCTGGGAAGGATGGGCAGTTCCATTTGGACCAATTAGCGGTCGAGAAAGAGCCAATGAGCGATCGATAAAAGAACCAATGGATGAGTAATAGAATTTCGCTCACGTCTGCGCCTACATCCGGGTACTAGAATGCTTTCGCCTACGTCCGCGCCTACACCCGGGTTCTTGTTCATCCGGGTAATGTTTTCTGGACATTGATGGGTTACATTTGGCCCCATCCTAGGCCACTGATTGGCTACTTTCAACGCGGTGTTCAAAGCCAGTTTCACCGAATCCCCACATGTCTGTTATAGCCTTCATGCATTATGCTCATATAGAAAACACACAAGACAGGGTTTTTTTGGTGAGATCTCATTTTGTTTTTTATTCAACAATAACTAACAACAACAACGTGAGAACAACCACGTGAAAACTGAAGCCCAGAACAGGGGGCTTGTACATTGAAATCGATAGAACTGAAGCACAGAACAGGGGGCTTGTACATTGAAAGAACTTAAGCCCAGAACGGGGCTTGTACATTGAAATGATGGGCGGCCCAGTCATATACGAGTACATCGCGGTCCTCGGCCTTGGGGTACTCGTCACACATCTGTACGATGGTAGATAAGGTTCTTCCCCGGCATCGATGGTACAGGTAAAACAAGCAATATTGTCCGCACACGCTACTGGTCAGGCTTTGCAACTTTTGACTGTTCCAACACCACGTCTCTGTGCCTTGATCCATGAAGTCTGTTAAATCGGGATGGAGGGGTGGCAGGCCGTACGGGTCAAAGTATTCGCCCTGTTGTTCTGTCAAGTACACGCCCACCCAATGTTCACCGGCCCGATCCATGGGGTCCGTGTTGAGAACGTAAGCAGCAGGATACATACGGTCTAATGGGAACACATCTCGGGCGAACACCCCTTGAAAGACCATACGTGTCCCTGGGTCATTCTCCGGCACGGTGGTTATCTGGTCTGTATCCATGTTAGGTGGCAAAGTCACACAGGACGTTGCGCGCCTTTTCCACTTGAATGATGTTGTCAAATTCGGCGTAGCAGATCACATTGACGGTGGTCCCGAGGGCTCGTGCAAAGTGGATTTCCAACCGTAAATTGCCTTGCTTGGCCAGGGCCAGCTGATGGTCGTTCTCTAAGGTGGGGGTCAGATCGAAACAGAACAACGTGGATCCGTTCGCGTAGTCCTCACGACTGATCATATTCCCTTCGTCCTGGTCGATTTGAACGGTGGCTGTAAACAGGCTCTGATAGGCTCGAATGAAATTCCTGCGCCCAAAGTTCGGTGTTAAGGCCGTGGCAGAGACCTGTTGTCCGTCCACATGCAGGGCCACAAAATTGATGCCGAAATGTTGAAAGTCAAACGGATTCTCTGGGTAGGCTCCGCTGAAACTGGTATTTTCCACACAGGCCAGGATCAATCGCTTGGGTAGTTCCCCCAGGAACAGGTTTTCTTTGTTGGCGCCCATATTTCCAGCAGGCACAGAGAACACTTTGGTTTGCACACGTCGGATAGGGTACTGGGCTGGTTTTGTTTCCAAGGCTTTCATGTGTCCCAATTGAACGGCTGGATTCGGTTTCACTTTTCGGACATACAGGACTGCGTCTTGGATGACAATCTTATAGTCAGCTGCATGCCCCTCTACGTTAGTGGCCATCAAGGCGAAGGTCGGAGGCGCCCGTATCAGTCGGATTTTGATGGGGATCTTGTTCAAGAGGTACCGGTCTTGCATGAAAATGTCTGCGTGTAGTCGACCCATGAGATCCACCGAGGCGCCGTTCGCAGTGAAAGCCTTCCGTTTGTTATATCCTTCATTGTCCACCGTGTCCATGTGCTCGGCTGTGTCTTGGTAGAATAAAGCGGCTGTCAGCTGAGATTCTTTAGACTCTCATCCATGCGACCACAGCGTCTCGATGTAGGCTCGATAGGGGTACGTGTTGGTCGAGTCACTGATGAGTTTGTCGCTGAGAAAAATATCCACCTGTTGGAACATCGAGTGCAGCCAGAGATTCGTCGGGCCCACCGTTGCAGCTTGGATGATTCTGGAGCCATCCCCATTGACGACCTTGGCTTTCACATACAAGTACGTATGGGCTAAATCCACATAGGCCGTATCCGCATTACTGATGGTGAACTCGATGGGCCCTGTTTCGTTGATGCTGGAGAGCGGGAGATGCTCCACCCATAATCCTTGTTCGGCACTGGTCTGTGTGGGCGGGACGGTCCACAAATCAAATTCACTTTTGGTGGAGGGGCAGGACTCTGCGTGGATTAGGGACATGTTTAAGAAAAGATATACTGGGTCTTCGATGTGCGTCGTCGCTGGGTCGGACGTCGACTGGTGCGTGGTCTCGGTGGTGCAGATCTTTTATTCCCTACGGTGGGTTGTGCTTTGGCCACCAAGACGCCTCCTGCTTCTTGGGCCCGCCGTTTCAAGGCTTCTTTGGGTGCCGTACCCCCCAAGACATCACCGGCCACTTGCAGTCCACTACGTATCGCTTGTTTGCCGATCGCTTTCACTCCACGCGTCACCAAGGGCAGGAACGTTTTGACGATACTCCCGAGTATGTTCCCCAGCCCATGTCCTCGTTGCATGCGTGCACCACTAAAGACCGGAAGGCCACCCCCGGCATGTTGGGCATAATAGCCCATATAGCTGCGTGCATCACACTCGTAAGGCACCTTCATTATACAAAGTGGGGAGCACGTGCTTGTCGAAAATGATGTGTCAGCACCACTTTTCCTCGTTCGAATGCCACCGGTCGTCCCGTGTCATCTCTTATATCCACCGTGATAGTGTTGATGTCGGTTTGTGGGTGAAACTGTGGGTGATTTGATCTCCATACTTCTTTTTAATGAGGACCACCCGTAACAGAGGTGTGTTGATATCGCCCACGATGTGGTTGTCGACCACGTCCGAGTAGACGTAGAGCCCGTACATACCCGATTTCATATCCATCGGGATCTGGCCATGGTCCTCGGATGGACCCGTGTAGGTCGGGTGAGCGAGACCCAGCATTTGCTGTAGGATAGGACTCAGTTCGACACTCACGTTAGCGGTGAGGAGGATCTGTGCCTTGTCGTTGTGTGCGTTGTAATCGAAGTCCACGTGATTCTTGAAGCGAAAGGATTTGGTGGGTTTTGAAACATTCGTGACCTCCCGTAGAGTCTTATAATGCAACAGTCTTGTCAGCCCCTGCATGAACTCCTTGGGGGTATCGTGTTGGCCTTCGGGGAGGGTGAGCCAGGTGTTTTTTTCTTCGTAGGTCACCTCGTACCACACTTCATTGTCTCGCACGTTGTACCACGAGTAAGGGTATTGGATATCCACGAGACCACATTCCATCGTCCAGGTAAATGCAACGGTTGCGGTAACTGGGTCACGTAATTGGCCAAGGTGTTGTCAGGAAACACATCCAGCGAACTGTTACTGGGCATGGTGAGGTAAAACATGGCGACGGAGCTGTCCTGCTGCTGCTGTTGGTTTTAATAGGTGTTCCAGGCCTTGGGCGGTTGTGTCCGGCGTCGTGTTCGTCGCGGTGACTTGCTACGTGTCACGGCTCTGGAGATGTGGGGTGTCTTGATCAAGGGTGGTTTTTTAAAGGCGTGAAAAGAAGGTGCCCGTTGTGGTGGTGTTTTGGGGGGTGACCCCGGTTCCCACTCGGCTTCCCAAGAAGGTAGTGGGCCACTCTGCGATTGCTGGGTTCGCTGCATCCAGGCCCAGGGCTGGGGGTTCCCCACCAATTCCTGCGGTACATGCATGTCTTTCAAGCCTTGAGCAAAGACCTCCCATCCTCTAGGATCCGTGTGCGACCTGCGTTGACGCATCAGGTCATTCACTAAATCCGTCATGTGAGTACCAGGGACAGTACCAGTAGTTCACCTTTATCATTCCAAGTCATGTTAGGATTCTGTTTCATCCGTTGTAATACCAGACCAGCTTGTTTCTTGAACGGTGCAGGTACACTCTTCAGCACTTCGTCTTCCACCCACTGTGGGGCTGTGGGTGGTACCCCTGATAATGGTGGCGGTTGGAGCGGTGCTGAGGTCGGCGGTGTGTCGCGTGGAGGTGGTGGTGGTGGTGGTGCTGGGGTAGAGAGGGTTTTGTATTGGTCCATGAACGTCATGTACCGTTGAAGCGTCTCATTGTACCGTTGTACTTTCTCACTGTCGCTTAACCCCGGTCTTTGTAAGATCTGTTGCATCTCTTCATCGAGGGTGTTTATGGTCTTCACCGTAGATGGGACAGCGTATGTCGATTGCAGGTTTTGAAGGAACCGTGGTTCGACGAGGATCATTTTTTTCGTGTGGTTCATTGTCGGCCGAAGAGTCCACCCAATACTGGACCCAACACGGAACCGGCCAACGGTGCTAAGATGGCCCCGAGAAAGTCGCCTTTCTGTAATGTCTTTTTCTTTTGTGTTTCAGAGACTCGCTTCTGGATTAGGGTTCGGAGACCTGTCTTATGCTTGGTCAACTTGGTCTTCTGAGCCGGAGTTAGTGGTACGTTTTCTTTTAACAGGTTGTACCCGATCTCGCACAGACAGCGTACACGGTCAGGGTCCGCACCGCGTACAATGGTTCGGACCAACTCGGGTGGGGCCGTCTTCAATACACGGAGCGTCGGGGCCTGCTTCCGTACTCGCGCAGACATCATGTACAACTGATGCTAGAACCCTCAACTCTGCTCTTTTTATCTACTTCAGAGAACAGAGACAAAGTCAACCATGATGTGGTATTAATTCTTTTTATTAT